>JAHZNI010001399.1:0-28499 GCA_027744415.1 Seira ritae | reverse complement strand
TGCATTATTCATGTATCCGTGCCTAAGAATGACCTAAATATTCCCACCAGAGATTTTTGAAAGGGAGGGAGAGACACTTTGACTACTGCATATTTTGTATCAGCCAGCGTGTATGCTTACAGGATTAAATGGAAAAAATATCATAATTCACTTGGAGGGGACATCTTTGTTAAAGACCTTCAAAAATGTAATGTAGTTTGAGGATGATGTAACATTAAAAAATGCTGAAAATTTTGCACAATTACATACACGGCTACCTGTGAATATGATGCATTCGCAATTGTCTAAATTAATAAAGAGACTACGACGATTTTCAATCATAATCACATTTTCAACTCATCTCCTGGTCTGGATTATTTGAGATGATCTGCATATAAATAATGCATTGTATTATTACTACATGACATGCGTCCCAAAGAAGAGCACCTTTTGATTCGGCCTTTTCTCCAACTTTTGTTCTTGTCCTTATCACATCAGATCATCTAAGCCTCACTAAACTCCCTCCTAAATCATTCGATTTTTTCATGTACAAAGCCACGAAACAAGCAATCTTTTCTTTCACAAGCCTTCTCAAAAGCCTCTTGGTAAGCATGAGTCTGAGAAGAAGTTGAAAGACGGGAGACAAGCCCATGCAACTTAAGCCCAGTAATACAATTTTTTATTGATATTTTCAATATTGAATAATATTTATGAACTTGTAGTTGAAGTGCTACTACCAGCGTTTTTATATCTGGGTAGGTAAGTACAAGTCATACATTCATGCAATACAGGTGCATTTTTACTATTTAATCATATCATACAAGAAAATCTTGTGAGCTACCTACCCGTTTTTCTCCATCCCTTTTCTACAGGTATAAAAAATGTACGCATTTAAATACATGGATTTTAATGATAATGTTTCGGACGGAGAGTGTAATAAAGTGGAGAGAGATGTTGTTTCGATGCGATCATGACGATGATGATGATCATGAAATGGATGGATGGATGGAAAATGATGAAGGTGGAAAGGAATGAGGAGTTATAAAAAACTTACAGGTACAGTTATGTTAAGGTGTACTCTCTCCTGCCAGTGGTGAAAATGCTGTCTAAAGAAAAGAAGTGGAAAAGTCTGTGTGTGTGAATGAGAATGAAAGATGTGAGCACATAAAAACGCGTAATATGAGTTTGAGAAGGAGAAGATGTGAATTGATGATGATAATAATATTTTAAGGAGCTAGAAAAAAATACCTAATAAGAAAATGAAGTTTTTCATAGTGATGATGATGGTGTTTATCCTGTGAGAAAAATTAAGAAGATGAAGAGATGGGAAGGTGCCTGGTGTTTTTATGTGCAGGTAGAAAAAAAATCCATTTTGTTGTGCTTTCCCGTGACTAAAGAGGTTTTTAGTTGAGCAAACCAAACTAACTGATTATCTATCTATTTCTTATTTACAGTAGTAATTATGTATGCATGCCGGAATGAAAAAAATAGAGAGAAGTAAACCGTGAGAAGATGAGAAAAAACCTACTGGTGTAGGGGAGAAGAAGAAAAGTGATTTTTATGCCGATGGAGATAGAGAAGATATTGAAAGAAGATTGTAAAAAAGCAATATCGTCAATAAATGCTCATGGCCATGAAATAAAAATACTAGAAAAAAGGAAGGAAACTTTGCGTGATTTTTGATTTGCAATGAAATGACGTAGTTTGAATGCATTTGCTAGATTGCCACCGGGGTTTAAATGGCTGTATTGTAAGTTAAGTGTCAGGTGGTTTTAAACAAACTGACAATTATTTCAATCAATCAAATGCATCTTCGTGTCATGTCTCATTAGAGCAGAGTACAATTCATCTTGTCTTCAACACTCAAATGATTTTACTATTATGGTAGGTCATTGTAGGAAAAATCTGTTTGCCAGAATTCGAGTCACAAAATTCAACCAGAACCATACCAAACCAGACCTCCAAAGAGCTTTTTTTCGCCAATCAGAAAAAATCAACTTTACTGCCGGAGCTCGTTTAACCGATACCCCGACGCCAATTTTTTCCTCTTGAAAAAAGTCGTAAACAAAATTAGCCTCCTGACTTGACCGAGTCAAGACGTTTAAAAATATGTACATTTTATTTTTGCAGCCATTACGCCATTTGTGGCCATTCCTCCAATATCAGTGAGGCATGACCTGAGAGCGAGTAAAAAGTTGAGTTCTTCAGTCAGACCAGCTCATGCCAGGATCCCTTTAAATATCATACGGGACATGCTAATTTTCTCTGTAATCATGCGTTTCGTGCCTCTCCATTTAATTTATTGCATAAAAATAACAACATTGCAGCGAAGCAGGGAAAACAATAAAGATTCTTTTTCTGGCAACAGAGAATAATATCCTCCTATTGGCATCAACCTCACTTTGTTATTTTTCACACCGAATCTCATAAAGTTCAGCACTTGAAATAAATATTATGGTGAAAAATACTTTGTCTAGATTACGTCGAGCTGTGAGCAATAAGAAAGCAAAACAGAACAAGATACTTTGCATACTTCACATCATACTCATCCCATCGAACCGATCCACCACGATCCAACAAGAAAGCTGCTAGAGAAGTACACGCAGAGTAAGTAAGGACTTTAATGGGTGAAACAACAAACTTGAGCGAAGAAAACAAAACAGATTAGTCTTTGGCTTGAAAAAAGATAATATATCATAGTTTGCCTCTTCATTGCATTCCCAAATGGCAAATGACGATGGAGCAAATGAAAACGTACTCAAAGCTCCGTTCGTTTCGAGCATTTTTCTGCAAACTAATTACGAAAAAGTAAATGCCAAGCATGCTCTTCTCCAAACCCTTAGTCTGAGGCATCATCATCGTAGGCTGGTCTGTCCACCAATTTTTTGCGTCCTCGACAAGACCGCCAGAGAAGAGTGAAGTATTTTTTTGCAAGAACAATTTACAACAAGCATTTGAACAATGATGTCACAGATTTCAGCATCCGTTTATTTTGGACACTACTACTATCCTAAGGTTGGCTACTAATGAGCTCACAGAATCTTTGCGGAACGGTATGAATCGCCATTATGCACACAGTTACCTAAAATGCTCGAGCCCCCAAAAAAGTGAATATTTTTCAGGAGCTTTTTTCATCTTTTAAAATGAAAACATGAGCAATTTTTCGGGAAAAATGAAGTAACGTTTGCCTAATATTTTTTGCAGGGCTTAAGGAAAAAGAGCCTTAAGCGATGAAAACGTAGTAAAGGCTGTAGCATTATTGAGAGAGGACTGATGATGATGATGATCATCATCATATCATCCATCCACATGAACATTTCATTCGCTTCGTTTCGTCATCAACATGAACGAACATCATCATCATCGCTGGCAAAAGCCAGAGCCAGACCAGGAGCTGAGCGTATAAAGTGCTTATAGCACAATACGAAACAAGAAAAATCTAACGGGTCTTTTTCTCACTGAACTGAACTCAGTGAAAGAGCCAGGCAATCAAACTTCAACTTGAAACTCAGCTGTACTTGATACTCTTACAGAGAAAAAACTCTTTTTTAGCTTTTTCAATGCTTCATACCGACCGACCGACCGACCAAATGCAATGTAGACTGAGCGAAGGAGGAAGAAGAAGGAAAAAGAATGAACAAAAAATATGATATCGTAATGCTGCTGTTGGTGGCTGGCTGCATGTAAAAAACGCTGTACCAGCGAGAAGAGCAGAGTCGTGGTCTTGGTCGTAGTAAAAAAGTCTAGGCTTTAGCATTGGCTTTGCCATACACTTTGCTTTTTCCTTTATGTATGCTTTTCCATTCGGAATCCAGTAGAGCTCGGATAAGCAACTCAATAAAAAAGTGAGTGTGTTCATTCTCGTCTTTTGTGAAAATTTTTCGTACGTTCCTCTTATCTGCGGGTGAAGGAGAAGAGGCGCGTCGTGGTTTGGCTTTTCATGGAACAGGAAGAGAAACGCTGGAAATATTTTCAGACTGTCCAGAGAAGGATATATATTTTGAAGAAGAAGATAGATAATTGATATCTGCAATTGTTTTGATTCATTGAGGTGCTATACCAAAATTAGTGGAATGTGAAGTTCAAGTTTTACTTCCGTTTTTATTTCACGAAAAAAGGTCCAAAATAAGATTGATCAGGAAGGAAGTTGAATAATACCAACGCATAAACAGTTGGAGACGAGGGAGGACTTAAGGGGCAGGAGGAACCTTAAAGGAAGGGATCAAGAACGCCAGGGTGCAGTTTTAAGTGGTGCCCTTCATCCGAGGGACAAAGGCTAGGGCACGCACACACCTACCTCATGACTATGAAAAGACGGGGATCATAAAAGCTCCTTTGGAATTTCAAGAAAAAAATTCATAAATGTGACCGTGAAACTAAAAGGGAATTTTTGAGCTGGTGTTTTGTGTTCTGTGTTGTTCTATGAAAGCATGAAAACGGGAAGGGATCCTCCTTTCTTCAATAACAGTAATACCTGTGCTCGTGGAATGAGTCGGTGAGTGACCTCAAGTGAACCTTTTTCCTAAAAGAGGCAGAGAACTAGGTTCCATCCATCGTAATTGTCTATTTATTGAAAGGAAGGAGCAAGACAAAAAAAAACCTTTGCTTTAGCTTTGGAAGTGCTGTGTAAAGTAAACCCCAGCCAAAGCCTTGTCTGTCTGCTGGACTGGATATATGTACCTACCTATCAACATTAATGAAGAGTGATATGCAAATTATGCTAAAGTTTTTTTGATGAAAGACGACGGAAGTGAAAAAATATCAAAGGATGCTCTTGCCTGAGTGAAAAGAAATGATTTGATAGTGATTTTATTGGAATTATCGTGAGGATATTTTTCCAACGAGAGAGTGAGTGATGATGTAATGTTAATGCCCATGTTTGGGAATGCATAGGACCCTTTGTATTGCCTATTTCTAATGAAAACCTACAAGTTCATTGAATCCAATGTTTACTTAAGTGGATGGATATATAAATGGATGATGATGTAAATTAATAGTGTTACTGTTAATCCCGGTGTGAATATTTAATTAATTTAAGGCGAGGATCGTTTTCCTTCGTTTTAAGCAGTAACTATACTGCTTAAATTTTATTCTCGAGAGATCGAATTGTTTTGGAAAACCAATCAAACATATAAGATTCCCTGTATGCTTCTTGCTTGTTTCTGCTGAAAACGGGGAGATAGTGGAAGGCTTTAAGCCAGCTTCCGGATTTGCATTGGACGTACACCTGTCCAACCAAAAATATTTTCCAATTTCTAAATGGATGGTGCCAATCAAGAGGACTCCGTTTCACTCCAAATGAAAATGGAGTTTATGACTTATTCTTGACGAAAAACCAACGCATTAAAAAATCTACTAGAAAATAAATTGTGAATTAAAGATATCATCGGAGTGCGACAATAAATTGATTGTTTCAGTGCATTTGTTTGTTGATGTATACAAGTGTACACGCTTTTTTGGACCTCAAACGAATGGAAGGATGAGGTCAGGATGCCTAGCACTATCCGAGGTAAGCAATTTAAATATAGCTTTCTTCCATTAAATTAGATTAACGCCCACGCCCGAGCCAAAAAAATGCATTGGCTTTCTTCAGTGCCTCCCCCACATACGCATGATATTACGTAACACATTATCCATCGGATTTTATGGAGTCGGAATCCTTACATTCTTCCTGGAAGAATAGGTCGAATTTCATAACAAGCTTTTAAAGTTACGCAATTCATTCTTATTATTGTTGTTCAAAAGAAGCCATACGATATGATCATTTTAAAAGGTACAATGTCACCCAGCATGTATCCCCGCCGTATTTTCACCATAATGCAGCCATAGACACGTGACCTTTAAAAGAAAAAGAATCCCAAAGTTAGATTGGGATTGGCATCTAATAAAACTCCTTCCTCCTATTACACCAGAAGAGTACAGTGCTTCACTGTATCGATACGATACCATAGATCATCGTCATATTCCCCAACATTCATGTTCCCACATGAAGGGAAAAATATATTGCCAAAAAAAGAAGTCAGCATATCATGTATGATCAGATCAGATCACAATAGCACTTTAGCAGTTAGTAATATTTGCCTAAGCCATGTAACATTTATCGTATAAAAATGGTAATAAAAATACACATGCTTTTTTCCTCTCGCATACATACATTTCGAGGTCATGGACCGCTCAACGTAAATAATACGTACGTTGAGCACACTCACACACGCTGAAAATGATGAGCTGTTCATATAGTACCGTACTATACCGTATTCTTTTTCTTACATTTTCATGAAGGAAACCTCGCTGTAACTCTAAGAAGCTTAAATTCTTCAGGGCTTTTTGCTCTGTCTGTGTGCGTTTTGTTCCTATTGACTCGAGTTCCTTGTTTGTCCAAATTGGATTTGGAAATTTGAATCGTAAAGGAATCCCGATTCCTTCTACTCCTCCTCAGAAAATAACGTAATTTAATAATAAAGAATCTCAGCAGTTGCTTCTCTTCGCAACTTCCAATAAAGCTCCAATCCGGGATGATTGAGGATGGAATTTTTTCATGATTAAACAAATTTTTTTCTGACACCGTCGTCAGCTCGGCGACACCATCCCCATTTTCATTGTCATGATCATCACTCAATTTTCCATCATCCTTTGCAGCATGACATGACAACGAAGCAAAAACATTATCACGGATATATATATCGGCTTCTTGAGCTCATAGTCATCGTCACATCGACTCGTGAGAAGAGGTATTATTAGGTAGTCCATCAGAATCCATCGAGGATTAGCACTAGCAATATATAAATAATATTTTTTTTGGAGGAAATACGCAAATAATACATGTGTATTCACTCTTGCTTTGCTCCATGTTCATTGTCATCCTTTTCCTAAGTTCATGTTCATGCTCATCAACAAGAGCATTATCAAGATAAAAATTCCTCCTTTCTATATTTCACCATTACATTATATTACAGTGTAATAATGTAAATAAGAAAAAGCTATTTATTTATTATTTCACCAACAAACTAAACTCCTGTAAGCCACGGCATTCTCAAATCCTCATCCTCGTCATCATCATCATCATCAATGATCATCATCACGTTCTCGGCAAAAAAAAGCAGAGGAGTCATCGTCCGTCCTTCCCTTCTTTTTATGCATAACAGCACGAAAAAAAACAGCCACAACATAACCTCTCATATGGGTATATAGCTATAGCTATAGTAGTATACCATACCCTACTAGAGCCAAAGCTACGCAAGCAAAAAATATAGAGGAAGCTCAATAACGTTGGTTTTCTTTTTTTCCCGAGAGCCGAGCCTATGCCACTACTTTTCTCTAGCTCTGCTTCTTTTGCTGCTGCTGCTTTGCTTTGGCTCAGTTCTGTGTGTACACTCAGTCAGCAGCTCACGGCGAGGTGAATGACCTCCAAACATGCATGCACTGTATAAAGCGAGCAAAGCAAAAGCAAACGCTGCTGCCTTGCTGCTATGAACGTTCATAGGAAAAAAATATCCCGTTAGGATTTTGCCTTTGAGTTACGGTATATTTTTCATATAAATATCCTATGAATGTATATATAGAACAGGAGGGAAAAATGTGCATTTTTCAATACTGTTATTATACTATACTCTATAATATATTATCCTTGCTATATATGTAGTAGGAATTGTGTGGAGGTGGATGATATTTTCCTGAAATGAATGCGTGCCTTTGTATTTTGTAATTTGAAATTTTCCAAAAAGAAGTTTAATCTTGAATATATATTATATAAGTAGGCATGGAAAAGTAACGTACTTGCTACATGCTACTCCTCGTGGATAGCAAATAACATGATAGGGTTATTGTTATATTCTATAGCAGTTGTGTATTATGCAAGCATTGGGAAATACATTTATATTTCCTATTCAAAGCATTCAAGTTTCAAGCGCTTTTTGCAAAAAAATGGAAAGAGGAAATGGCAAAAAAATGGGAAAGAATAGCGAGAATGGGCTTTGAAAGCAATAAAAGCGATTTTCATCCAGAAGATGGAGAATTCAATTGAATGTAATGAAATGATGCGACAGTTTCGAGTAAAATGAGAGAAACAAAGAGTTCGTGTTTTTCCGCTTTGGGGATACTGCCACTACTGTTTCTTTTGAAGTGCCTTCAAAGCTTTGTGAGGAAAGGCGTTTGTATTCCCGAATGTGATGGCTTCCAGGGACGAAGTAGATGGGAGGTAAGAACGTACATAAAATTGTGGAAAATAATTTTCTTGATTTAAATGGAGGAAGAAAGTGTTGTAATAATTGTTTTGGAGAATACTATGTTGAAGATGGTTGAAGATTTTGGCGATGTTTTTCGTGGAAATAATGAAATGGGTATACCAGCTGTATAGGTAGATGTTATTTGCTTCGTTTTGAATTGTTTATGAGGATTTGATGATGTTCAAGTTTTGGAGGCGGCGAAGGAGGAGGTTGTAATATAATGTGCGTGGGAAGATAGAACACTGCTGGATGACATGAGATGGGTTGGAATGAAAATTTGAAAAGAAGTTAGATAATCAGAAGATTTACTTGTCACTGTGCACATATACCTATGTGACTGCCGCCTTATGTCAAATGTTGAAATTGTGAAGAGTCATGCAACTTCAAACTTCTACTATTCGATCCTTTGAATTGAAAAGGGGAAGTGCATAAGAAAAGGATGAGCAAGGAAGGATTGACGAAGATAATCATTTCAATGGATTTGTCTTCTATTATGTTGCACGTAGGCATTTATATGCATCTGAATGATGAGAAGTCATTTTCATTTACCAAAAATGTCAGTAAAAAAAAATATGGCATTTTACAGCTCGCTAAAAGAAAGGGATATTATTGTGGGAGGGATACAATAAATTATTGCAAAAACGATCCACCTGAAAAAGTCATTATTTTGAAGTCCTGTGATGACAAACTTATATAATGCATTGCTAGCGAAAAACGTTTGTCGAAGGGAAATAACCTTCCAGAAAACTTACATTCAAAATTTTTCAATACGTCATTCTTATTGTAAATCTAGCATTGCTTGTTTCTTTTTGACGTAACATCCACAAAAACGTTTTCTACAATTCAAGCAACTCAGATAACTGTGGTTTTCTGGGATTTTCTAACAGCTCAACTTGTACCAGTACCTGCATACTACGTTTCGGCTGCAAGACTTTTATGTCAAGTGCAAAGTGTCGATGTCGTAAATTCAGAACTGGTAGAGATCATTAGCTCGTTTCATTATCCCTTTTATATAAAATGACTCATGCAAATGAAAAGTACCAGCCGAAGTTGTTGTGGATCTGATGGTTCTCGTTTAGTTAGAATATAATCAATGAATATTTTTTGAAGAGCATTAAAAAGGAGACAATGACAGCGACAAAAAACCTTTAAGTGAGTGATCATATTGCGCAATTTTTCTATGCCTATTCACTGTTATGTACCTCCCAATAATTCTGTGTAGTTAGCAAGTTGTAGTCATTGATTTTTACATGTCTTTGCATACTAGAAGCACACACCTGTAATTATCCTCAATCCTAACAACTAGCTACACATATTGTCGAGCTTGTTCTCACATATCGTCTTCTTCTTCCTCGTGTGATTTTTTTGCTCATCAGCCGCATGCACGGCAAAGCTTCCTCATTGCCCACGGGCAGGCGGAAGGAAGTGAAAGAGGTTCAAAATGAAGTAGGCAGGGAGAAGAGACGCAGAGTAACTAATGTGATTTTTTCCATTTAGGGTAGGTAATCAAACTCACTCACTACACGCACGAGTTTATTTCTCCAGCTGCGAAGAAAGAGTAAACGCAGCCTGAAGACACTTAAGCTTTCTTCGCAATACTTTTCCTTATTAATGACTATCTCTTATTCCTCGAGAGAAAGCTGGAGGGCTGGGAATTTTCACACTTCCTACTTTCCTTTCATGTCATGTTTCTCCATGTGAAGTACATTATGCCTTTTCGGGAATCATTTTTACCTCTCTTGAACAGCTGTAGCTGCACTGTAACCTGACGCTGTTGTTTTAGCAACGAGGGATAACTTTTTCTTTAGCCAGACTAGAAGCGATGATAGACTGGAAAGAGGTTAAAGTTCATAGTCCTCCCATTACGTTTACAATACGGTTGTCTACTAAAGCCGTTCCCATCCTTGTTTACTAAATAATACGTATGTCTGCGGGGAGGATAGGTGTTGGGATTGCATTTTTAATAAAAAAAAGATTCATAATGTACATATATTTTCTAACATGTAAGGCGTTCCAGGTTTAATGCTCTCACACATTTTTATTTCCATTTTCTGAAAACAAAAATTCGGTTTTTGAAGTGCGTGGGAAGAAACGTATTTCCTGCGTAGTATATGAAGGCATATACATATGTATATCGTACATCCGCGTTTTGGAAACCCGATTTTTAGGGTACCACCAAGCGAAAACTTGCTGAAGAGAAGTGAATATATATACCTGTATCCAGAATTGGAAGCCTATAGTGATCGAGTAAGAACTAAGGTTGATGAACTTCTTGAGAAATCATATTACCTACTTAACGTCTACAATACAAACGGTGAAGTGAACTAAGGTAGGCTAAATTTTGTTTAATAGCTTCCTATCACAGGAAAGACAAACAAGATTATCAGAAGTCTTGATTGAAGCAAACAACAATAATAGATTCTACCTATTTATATGTACCCAGTGCCTGACTTGATTCCATGATTTCTTTAGATGTTTTTAATGAATCATTGTGGCTGTGTTGTGACTGAATATGTTTAGAGAAAGTATGCAGCCTTTAATGAAACCCGGAAATATCATTCCAGCTTCTAAAATAGAAAATGACTATTGTCTTTGAAAAAATCTGCATCATCAAAATGATCAAAATAATTACATTAAAATTCACGTTTAAAGGTGAGCACTCGATCAAATCAAATAACTGAAACCGTTATGTGTTTCAAAAGACCCAATAACAGTGGCATGATTAAAGTTATATCATAAAGTTCATTGAAGATCGATACTTTATACCATTCTTTTAAGTTGAAGCATCATCAATAACAAGTCTGATACTAGATATGCATCACTTTTGTCCGGATTTTCTTCAAAGGAAACATTCGTTTTACAGCAATCCGGACTGAGAGCCTTATTTATAGCGAAATGATTGCTCAATTATAAACACAAGTCATAAAAAATCTAATTGTGCATATGATGTAACCTTTAAAAAACGTTTTCACTTCTAGTTTCTTTTGAAATATTGCATCATAGTTATCTATTATTTCTTGTATTTTTTCCTGTAGATGTGTTAGCATGAAAGAATGCAATATTTTAAAGCATATTATCTACAATAGAAAGGATGAGCATGACTATTTCATGATGCTGATGACAACTCAACAATGCTTTAGAGCATCGACAGTATACCAGCGTTTTTCACTATCCACCATAAGAAGGTACCTAATAAAAAATCAGTGAAGAATATTGTTATGGTCGTAGCCGTATTGTTGTGGACGTTCTCTACTGATTCTAAAAAGTGTAGTTTTCATAGCTACCACACTATTCTACTGCCCTTAAGGCACCGCATAGCAGAGTAGGTAGGTAATAATGGAAGGTAGGTTGTTGTAGGTACGTAGGGTAGGGTACATTAAACACAATAGAATAAAAGATCCCGTTATGTAAAAAAAAATTCTCATCATCATAATCTTTTTTTTCACAGCGGCATACTATACTATGCACATAAACCTAAGAAACATTGTTTCTCCCACAATGATAATCGCTCATGTCTGTCTGCGTCTGGCTCTGAAACACTTGCTGCTTTTTTATTATGATGGGTACGTTCCTATCGCTGGCCTGGCCTGGCTCTGGCTGCATGGTCTTATGTATGCGTAACATGTTTTTTTCTTCCCGTGAATGTATGACTGAGTGACTGAC
This sequence comes from Seira ritae, assembly GCA_027744415.1. Classification (NCBI taxonomy): domain Eukaryota; kingdom Metazoa; phylum Arthropoda; class Collembola; order Entomobryomorpha; family Entomobryidae; genus Seira; species Seira ritae. The sequence goes on along the minus strand of JAHZNI010001399.1, from coordinate 16,632 downwards.
TTTACCCAGAAAAAAAACATGTTTTCTTGAAGCGACGAGTTAGTTTCTTCCTCTGATTGTAAACCAAGACTGAGTGAGCGAGTAGAGTGGACAAGCAAGCAAAGCCAGAGAAATAATAAAAAAATGTGGAAGAGTGCATTTCTCACTCTTGAACAGTCAACTCGAGACTACTACTGGGTTGAACATGAGCTCCTGCTTTTTATCGCGATTTTTTTTTACTATGAGCAACAAAAAAGTCTATGCTGAATTGAATGCATAGGCTTTCCTTTCTCTGGTGAAATTACAAGCGAACTCTGTGCGTCGGGGATAGATGCCAGCCCTGGTTTAGATGGCTTTCAGTCGCTGTGGCGTTTGCAAACTCTCAGGATCTGCTCAGTTGCTAAAGTTGAAGGTAGCAGGCAGGAGAGTCAGTCTTTAATATGGATTGTAGATTTCTCCGATTTAAAAAATTTATTAAAACTCACCCATTTTGGAATCATTTGCTTCGTGTCGTTCACATCCTAACCAAAATTTAATATTCATGGATGAACAAACGGTTTTAATTAATATTGAACAATAAATAGAAATTTGTCTCCAAAGCTTTTGTCATCAGCTCAGATTTTCGTTACTTTTCACACCTGAAGTTTTTACTGATGCTTAGAGCAAGCACGTCTCTTCCAAAGGGTACTCTTGGATCCTATCATATCATATTTTTCATCCCTTGAGGGGTTCCTTACGGTTGTTATTTTGTAAGCACTCCATGTGTGTGTAATGAAGATTACGTGGATGAGTTGAGTACACACATGAATTTAACGAAAGAGTAAAGCTAACGGGACAAACCGGCTTGTCTTGATGCCATCACATCACTAAACCAAAATTTTGCTATTTGATGCGATGCAATGGTGATGTGATGCCAAGCCAAGTGAGCCACCAGCAGCACAAGACACAAGAGCAAGAGGAGAAAAAAATCAAGTCCCGACTTACTTAACCTGGTCTGGCTGGGTTAAACAAAAATATCATTATCGGACGAAACAAAAATGCTCTTTTACTTTTTTAAATTTTAAAAAATGATAAGCACGATTACAGTGACGTTTTGTTTGTTTTTGAGTCCTTAAAATTCTACCATTTTTATGATGCGATAATGAGCCAGTCAAATAGCCAATGCTTACATTAAAAACAAGCTAGGACGAAATTACCGTAAACTGCAAACCTTATTTAGATATTTTTTACTCTCAAGTGAAAAATGTAGACCGTAGTCTTTGTCTTCGTAAATCACCGGGCAAAGTCTTCTTCTTTTATTTGCAAGAAGCAATGATCGTTGTACTTTTTCCAGACTCAACAAGATCATATCTCATCCGTCAAGACGCTAGTTTAGTTGCTAACAAACAATACAGTTATCCTCCGTTTGTGCATAAAAAACTCAAATAAACTATTTTCCCCGAAAGATCCTGTAAGATAAACATCGTATCACTTACCAGAGTACAAAACTCTGGTCGTGGTAGTCATCACAATATAATTGAGCCTGCTTTCTTTGTCTCTTCCTTTTTTGCTGTGTCATTCTCGATGAACATCCCAAAAACTTCATTTGAATTTCAATCCCGGTCTATTTTTATTGCCATTATGAAATGATGATATTGACAACTGTTTTTGTTTGAGTGTCTCCTTTTCAAATTGCTTTTCTTGTTCGACCCATGTACAGATGGAGCTGTTGATTTTTTTATGTTCCATCAGTTCACAAGAAGTTGCTAATAAAGGAGCATAATATCATGCAAGATGCGCATAACTAATGTAATTTAGAATCGTTTTACAATGCTCTTCTTCTCGATGATAATGATGTCTAAATGGACGAAGCTTTTATGAGCCTATTATAAAATATCTGGGCGGCTAAAATGCTATTTACGTATGCATAAAAAGAAAAACAGTTACGTTTTTTTCTTCAAGAAGTGACAATAATAATGTTTCTGTTTTCCCTTTTATAAATGCGAAGGTATTTTTTGGGAAGGGTCTTGTGATAGATAAACTTGCGTCGAACCTTTAAAATATTCATTTTAAGTATGCATAAAAATTGACTCTTTGTTGTATTCATCGAGAGAGGAGAGACAGGGCACGTCATCATGCCTAATGCATATCCCTCTGAAAAATGATTTTCTATTATTATTACGATGGAAAAATGGACCTTTTAAGGTTTTCTCAAGGTCTGGGTCTAGTTCATCCGTCTTGAAGTGAAGTAAGGTTTTTATGATGTCCCTAAATACATACATGCATCCAGAAGAAGTAAATCATAAATACATAATTTTCTCCGTCTTTCTCAGTGATTTACATGCATGAGCAAAGAGAAATATTTTGGAATTGAGGCTGAGTACCGTTTTCATTTTTTAGGAAAAAATGAAGGATATTTTTTAAAAAAGGAAACTCTTTTAGGACATTTTTTCATGACCACTCACTCACTTTTCATTTTATTTTGTCATGGTCATCCATCCAGTGAAATTGCGTTGGAAGGCCGTCAAAACATCCCTATAAAACTGGCATAATTTCTAACGGGACTCGTACAGCTTCCTACTGCGTACATCAAATTCATAAAAGCGGAATAGGTATTCATCGTACCAAAAAACCTAGACTATTTTTTTGTTTTCCTCCTTCCAATGGAAATTACGAAATAATCTCCAAAGAAAATGTTCCGTTATTTTTGTGTCCGGTCCCCTTGGCATTGATCATTTTTGATGAGGATGACGATGACGATTATCATCAATATTTTTTCCATTGCTGGATCATTTATTGACAGATGATAATGATTCAAGGATGAGTTAGCTTAGCAGGAAGCTTCATGAGATTTGTTCATCTGCACTGAAATTGAATACTTTTTTCATGGATTGCTCCGGTAAAAATAGTACTACCCACCTCCATCCCTGCAATCATGAGCCATGGGACGATCGAAATCTTCAGTCTTCTAATGATAATTGAATGGTTCTCCGGAATCGTTTAAAAATAACAACAGTTATTTTCCTCCTCATCTAAAAAATTCCAATTCAGTTGCTTTATTGTTCCTATCCATTCTCACGAGAGGTATTTTTTACCAATATTGTGGAGAAGGTGGAAAATAAAAGATTTCTCTAAAACACATAAAAATTCATCTCAATTTTCATCAACTTCTTACAGAGATTCTGCATTGTCTCGGGGACGAATCTATGAGAAAATATTCTATCGATTCCAATTCATGTGTTTTTTTCTTTCCTTCTCTTCCTTATTATTACGCGATGATGCATGGTATGGAAAAGAAAAAGAATGATTGAAAAAAAGAGAGCAATTTTTCCACACTCCTTTCATGATGATGAGATGATGATCAATTCAATGATACAATTTGTTTCACTTTTTTAAAAGATGGGGAAGCAGAAAATGAAGTGGCCGTGCGTATAAACACAGCTTTCAAGTATTTCCTGGAGCTATTTTAAAAATCCTAAAGTATTATTTTACCGATTTTAAGTGCTTCTCATTTTTATTCCTTTTCCTGAAAAGACGAAAAAATGCTGAGCATTGAATTTCCCTCCTTTACTATTTAATATTTACAATGCTAAAAGCTATGAAACATTTTTATTTCCCTCCTGTTTGGGACAGGTCCATGACTGATCGTCATTATCTAAACATCCTTCATATTCTCAGCAAACTCGGAGTATTCTCATAAGTACAAAAAGATTTACAAGATTTTTTTCCTAAAAATATTACATGCCCATCTTCATCATCGTCATCAAGTGGCTGCCATCAGGTACCGTTATCCACATTTAAACATAGACCGAGAGAAGAACAAAAATGCTTCATTTGCTTTCATGCAATGCATACATGTGTACTGTGTATATCCTTCACTTATCGTGCGTTCGTGAAATTGAAAAGAAGACAAAAAAATAGGCAAGTCCGAGACTGAGACTCACGGAGATTTTTTTTGTGAACACCGGCTTTAGTTTGGACCATGGATCATGATCGTAATAATAAATAATGCTGCAGTTTGTGTTGGCGTATGGCGTTGATGACTCTTCCATCATTCCTCCTGATGAAGATGATGAGCTGTCCGAACCAAGTCCATTTAAAATGTACTCCTTCAGGCTAATGTCGGAAAACTGAAGATGCTTCTTCTTTCTTGAAAGAATTCTGTGTTACTGACATCGACATCACATGGCGGACTTGATTGATTTATGTAATGTTATAAAGCTTTTGATCAGTCTTTCTTCTTGAAAAAATAAGTGAGTATGATCCATATTGATGGCCATCTGCTAAATCTTCACTTCACTCACTCCATCTTCCCCAAGTTCTGGCTTTTGAAAGGAGTACTGTTCATGCATTACCTAACTATGTAAACTTGTGTAGACTGAAGTTGAGATGAGATTGGGATGGACTATTGTTTTCTGACCATCGCAACAATGTCCTTATTAGCGCGTCAATGATGGTGACTAATGAACCTATTATTTGCAACGATATACGGTCATTGTGGGGAATAGAGAACCAGTCAAAAGTGCAAGTTTTATATCTGTTTAATGCATCCATCCGAGAAATAATAGGATTAGAAGTGCCAAAAAATTCGGTAATTTTATGCTTTTTCATTCATCTGTCAATTATGTAGCACCTTCAAAAAAGACGGACCACTTTGTCCTGTCCATAAACTTGAAAATGCAATCATACAGCAACGGTAGTACAGATTAGAGTTGGCCAAAGAAGGAGAAACAAGATTTGGAAGGAGCATGTTGAACCAACAAACTACCTACCTATTATGTAGCTTTAAATTTTAAAAAGACGAAAATAAAACGCAACGCAATTGGATATTGCTAAATGCAGAATAAAATTGAAATGTGAATGGAGGCAAAGAAGAAAATTGCAAAATCACCTCGTCTTCTTCTTCTCATACATATCTTGATTCACTACTCTGCTCACTTGATTATGATGATTACTTACGCCCACGTAATCATTTTATGAGATTGAAATCTTGATAATGAAGAAAAAAGATATTATTAGACTTTAAAAATTAAAATGGAGCTCATAGTCAGTTCAGTTGTACAAAATGCATGCATTTACTTGTGTTATTTGAGCGTGTCAATGAATCAAAGATTTCCGTTCCTGCTACTAATTTAAATTTTAGAAAATTAAATGTTTCTTCTTTGAACTCTTCGGACGATGCAAAAACTTTTTAACTTTCGGACATACCTAATCTTGCTGTTTTATGAACATTTTAGAAAAAAATTTATCTTCTTCACGTTTAATATCATCGCTTACATCATTCCTTATTTTTCTTCCGGTTTTCGTTATTCCTGACAAATGATGAGCACTTTGTTATTTTTCATGAAAATAAGGAAAACATACAGTCCGTAGGAATTCAATGAAAAAACCTGTTGTCTTTTTAGCTGTTTGTCTTCTCTTTTATTGTTCCGCGAAATCGAAGGAAAAATATTATTTTGAATATCATTAATAATTCCACCATCATCCCTTTGTTTACTTGTCTTTCGACTCCCTGCTTGTTTGCTTCTATGAATTTATGATTATGCAATCATAAAATGCACGAGGATGTTTTTTTATTTTGTGAAAAACAGAAGTTTTTTCTTCTTTTGATAGAGTCAAGTCCTGACTCCCAACAACACATTCAACTCTAAAGCCAATTCAAAGTTTTTGAAGGATCATAATATCTCACGAGAAGAAAACATGCATCATTACACAAGTACTACTCCACAGACTACAGAGTTCTTGTGGTTGTTATACAAGCTTGTTTACATTTTAAAAATGAATAGGAAGGAAGGAAGGAAATTGAACGTAACGTGCCTATCCCTATACGTACAAAACACACGCGTTTACCTTACCACCAACTAGTATAAAGATACATAAATACTTTTGATGAAGTCATATTCATGTGCATACGTAATAACAAGAAGTCACGGCTTGCATATCCTGTGTCGTGTGTCAAGTTATCAAGCCTTATCGAAAAAAATCAACAAGGTAGTAAAAATGGAAAAGATATTTTTTAAATATTCAGTTACAGAAGTTGTAAAAGGGTGTTGTAAATACGGAATTAGATAGAGTTTTGCAGATGATGTTTTGAGATAAGAAGTAAAAGTATTTTAATTAAATATAAAATGAAATAATATACCTTATGTAATGCTGCTCGCATATCTTTTTCACTCCTTCCCTGAAAAAATATTAAAGCTGTCAGAAAGAACTCCTGATTTTCAAGAAATCTCGAGAGGAAGCATATATTATTGGAAGTGTGATGTGAACAGAATCGTCGATTTGTCTTGAAAGACAGGTGGAGCGATTTGAGTTTACATTTGAAGTTGAATGGATGAGGTACAAAAGAGGATAGTATAGGTATGTATTCTTGTACTCGCGTATTTTGACAAAGACATGACCGGATTTTACCGTCTACAATAAATCACAATATAAGGGAATACTTTATGCAACAATGTCTTATATCTAGCATAATAATTATCATTGGTTACTTTACTACTTTGTTTATTCTTAGTCGATGATTTTGGGTGCACAATCTGAGGATCACGAAAGGAGATCATGATTTAAACGTGCTCGTTTAATTAAGCTTTAATATTGGTGTGGCCTGAAGAATTGCTAACGTATGATACCTTAAGATGTATCTTGCAGTCAAAGATGTGTGACGAAGGTAAAACGAAAACTGCTTCATTATTTTGTGCAAAATTGACCATAGTACCATGCATTATTTTTGGGTTGTACGCACCTGGCGACGCCGACCTGGTCAAAGCTAGTTTTCCTCTTCGTATTTGTTCCCAGTTCTGAGAGTCGCTAAATCTTTGAGGGGCTCCAGCGTAGAAAAAATTGGACAAACTGCATCCAAACGATTTTATTTTGCAAATTCATTCAATTACATTTGTCCTAATTTCAGAGTATTTAAATTAATGATTAACCCATAGTCCTTTCCTACCCGATTGATTCCGCACAAATTTTTATTTAGATAATGGTTCCGCAGACTTGCTCCTTGCCAAATAGGTATTATTGCTCATGCTCATGCTCATATGTAGACCTGTGCTTAATACAGATTTCTAATTTTAAGAAGATGCGCCCGTGTTGAGACTAAAGATTGTTAATTAAGATTATTAGTTCAATTATACAAAACGTCAAGTTTTAAAAGATCATTGCATTATGAGATTACGACTGCTGCATTTGGCTGTATTTTTCCACGATGAATCCGTACTTTCTTATCGAAGTCTATCATCAAAGTCACATAGTGCTTTATCCTCCTCAGGTGTGTAGTTTTTTTTATAAAGGAAACTCTTTCGAATTAGAAAAATCATGCAATGCAATGCAATCATAGAAAATTTGAAAATATTTTGTCCAACATTCTGTGCATGTCACAATAACAGCCTTCCTTTTAATCAAATTCTAATAAAATCCTAGTTTTTAAACATTTCCTTATACGAAGCGTTGGGAAGCAAAAACCCTATTTAATCATACAATCATACTACCTTATAACTTTATCATTTCGCATTCAGCTGGTCCTTCCTTTACAATTCAAATATTTTTTTGCACACGAGCTTTTTACCCACTGACTTACCTGCTACGATAGTTCACCCAATTTTCACGGAATAAGTGGAATGAAATGGATGTACCTCAATAAAATATAGTCTGAGTCGGAAGTTGAGCATCCTCTTGTTTTTAAAGACGTTGATAACAAATAGGCTATGCATGTTTGCTAATCACTGCTTATAAAAGAGATAACTGCAGATAAGAGGATTTTTTGTCGATAATGATACAGAAAAAATATGTACCGTAATATTTCTCCCCGTGATTAGTTTTTTAGAAAAGGATAAAAGAGGGAAATGGACGATCAAAATTTTCTCATTGTTAGATTGGATGGAGACGCTTAATAGTAATTGTTTTTATATTTTAAAGGCATCCTCTCCATTTAGCGTGTTTCATTTTCTAGTATACCGGCATTGCATACCTAGGTTATTCAATTCAATTCCCAGAATGATTGCAATGCGATTGTGAATATCATTTCGTTTTAAACTTGTCGTCGTCATCACCATTTCGCAATACAATGCAATGTACCTCAGTCCGCTTGTCTCGATCACGTCAATGAAAGAAGGTAGAGAGCTGCCCATGCTCAATCAAAGCGACATAAAAAAATTTGCATTTGAAAAAATGCATCCTTCCTCTTTCTTCAAAAGTTCATGTTTAAGCACGTCCTATTGCATGGTGCATGCATGCCATGCCATTCCACTCGATATTCAATACTCTCTTTCCTTTTTTGCCAATTATGGGTGAAGTAACGAAGACATGTACCAAAATAAAATGCGAATTTACGAGCAAATATTTATACTTTTTGAAAAAAATAAATGATTCGAAAACGCAACAGTATAACGGTTCTTGCTGAAGCGATTTCCCTTCTCATTTCCCCTCAATTTATGATTCTATCCTTTGACAATGATACACTTTACGAGGCTGCGTAGTCGGTTACATTTAGCCCAAAAGAAACCTTGATCGCGGCTGTTGGTCGCTGCACATTCTGAAAAGTGCATTCACGCAAACTCACTCACTCGCTCGATCCTAATCGCAATCACAATCTTTCTTGATGATTTATTTAAATATGTATTTATGCTTCCATATTGGCTACTAGAAAATTATATGAAATTAGGTGAATGTTAAATTTTGCTTTGATCGTTCATTGTACCGTTGCCTGAAGGAGGATAAAAGAGGAAAATTTGCGACCACAAAAGGACTCATTGGTTTTTTGATGCAGTTTTCTATTTTCCTTCATGTAGAGTTTAAGGGTAGAGCAAAGTATTGTTGATTGCATCGCATTAGAAAATGCATCGGCCCTTCTACATATATAGTCCTGTCCGTTTGGTTGGAGATGAAAGGTTCTTTTCAAGCTACATTATTTGAAGTGACAGCGAGGTGGAAACTCAATTCGACTTTTTAAAAAATGAAACCAAAACATGAAGAGAGTGAAGTGAGCGGACATAGTAGTAGCAGTAGCAGTGGAATGGATATTGCTATTTGATTTTCATGATCATCATGATTATCATTACAATCACAATCTCTGATTGCTCTTTTTCCGATGACATCATTTTATATATGCATGCATGTTTTCTATTACATTTTTTGGTCTTTTGTTGATGCCTCGCCCATACGTTAATTTCCCTTTGGGAGTGAATGATTCTGTGCTTTGTATGGATTTGAGAGTTGGATACTTCCATATTTGCCCTTGACTTCGCTTGAGGATGTTGATGTTGTTTGCTGCTTTCTCCTTCTAAAAGCAAGTGTACCGATGAAAGAGCTGTCAGCGGATTTTTATCTTAAATTGAAGGCTTACACAATTCGCAATCCTACGAGTATTTGAGTAATGAATAGACTTTTTTTATCATTGTCGGAAAAAAATTGAAAACTGTGATTTCACTCCAGCAGTTTTGCACGGCAGAAATCTGCAATTTATTGGCTAGGTGCATTCGATCGGGTTAAAAATATATCAATTAAGCCAAACGCAACTTCTAAAATAAATGGGTTCTTTCATTCATTATTCAACTAAATAATATATTCGTAAAAAATCATAAATTCGCATAATTCTTTTATCCATCTTCTCTAAACTGTAAAATTCAGCAAACATTTTACTTAATTGAAATGAATTACTTACTCTTCATGTTTTTTTCTGAAATGACTGATTGGCAGACTTGACTTCTCTCTGTACTGTACAGAGATCATCCTCCTTCTCAACTCAACATCATCATCGCAATCATCCTGTTTAGTTTGGCATGAGTAAAGAAGAAAAAAAACTACATAAAAAGTTTGCAAACACTTCAGTAACACATACATGCAATATGCTTTGAAAAGAAGCGTAAAGCACACACACGTAAAAAATCATGTGCCTAAGTTTAAGCCATAGAATACCAGACGAGCGAGCATAGCAGAAAAAAACTGGATTGTTAAGACAGGAGGGAGAGAAAAGTGTGTCACTAGGAAATGTTCGCTCACTCCCTCGTTCACTCACATCATCATCATCATCGTCATCACGAACAACATCAAACAGTCCGTATAAAAGGAGCAAAAGCACAAGTATAAAATAACATGAAACAAGCTGATTTGGCTCTCGTATGCGAATAAAATATGCTATACCGCATAGCACCACCATCGTAAATGGCTTACCCTTTTAAGTTCTCTTTTTACACATGGCTTATATCATCACAAATATACACACACTTTTAGTTTAGTTCACTCACTCGCGAAAAAAAGAATGAAGGAATGATGATGATAAGAAACACGTACTGTAGCCATACATGAAACATGAAGGGGTTTAAAGGAACAAAAATAAATGGTCAGTCGAGAACTGAGGGTGTTATGCGTTTGCTTTGCCTTTGCAAAGAGAAAGAAAAGGCAAGCTTTGCGCGTTTTAGTTTTAAAGAGAGGAGAGGAGTACATAAATGGCATGTGCATTCTCTACAAAGTTTACGATTCCATCAAAAATGGTGAATGAAGGTTCGGAGAAAAGTGTGAGGTAGAAGAAAGGCTCTCTTTTGACGGGAATGCGATTTGATTTGCGAATCTTTCTTTTTTTTGCGGAAATTTAAACAAGCTTACATTTTCGTATTTCATGAGCAGAAATGAAATGTTTCTATTTTGCATGTAGATGTACTAGTTTTGGGTTTCACCGGCATATGTGAAAGCCAAAGCCAATCTGAAAAAATAGTATAAGCCTTTTCTGTTCACTACAGTCAAGTTGATAGGATGATGATACCCGAAAAGAAGGCTGTTTTTATGGCTTTTCTCAACAATAAAGTAAAAGGTCTTCTTCGCTCGTTCCACCGCGTGTGTGTGGTGTGTGTGTAATTCAGGAGGTTCTCCTCTGGGGGAAAAAGATACAGAAACTTACGCTACTGCAGAGGAGTTTATAGTATTCAAGTATGGAAAAGAGCTCATGCGTTTTGCGTATCATTTATTCAATGCATCAACTCCAACTCCTCCGTTCCTAGCTTTTGCCCACTAGCAAAACAGATCTACCAACTATGTAATTTTTTTCGCAAAGAAGTTGTAGTAAACTGAACTCCCATTATATTTTAAAGATTCGCGCAAACCAAATGCAAAACTGGGAGAAACGAGTTTATTTTTTGAAAATGTGGGAGACCACTGACCAACATACTATTATATCATCTAAAAAATCATTCCTATTACATTACATCTCGTCTGAAATCTACAACTCTGATGGTTGTTATCTTGCTCTTGCTACACTTGCCTCATGCACTTATACATTTTAAAAAGTACATTATTCTCTTCTACAACCTATGCAGTTTTCTAAGATTTTTTTTCTAAAGAAAAAAATATCTCTATTTTTTCATAAAAATAATCATCATAATATCTTTCAAAGAAAAACCTGTTTTTCTATTGTAAAAACTGAATGGATGAAGTGTGGTATGGTGTTAGTGCAGCAGAGGCAGGCGGCAAGTTGCTTTATTTTCTCGTTTGTCGTGTTAAAATCTTTTTGTAGTAGAGCATTATATGAGTAGGCAAGGACTTTGGTATTTGGTTACTTACATGTCTACTACTTCTCTACTACTACTACATGCACAGTTTTGTGCGGCTTGGCTTTCGTTCGTTGCTCCCAAGCCAAAAGCAGGAGAGACCTACTAAAAAGACTTTGCTTTGCTGACTTACTTTTTCCACTGTAGTAATAATAGCAGCAGAGCTCAAACCATAAAAATCATATGCACTATCTACTCGGCTCTCTGCATTGCTACTATTACTACTGACTGAAGTAAACGTCTGTACTATCCGAGAACTACCTATTACCTTTGTATTCATGTACAACACACATTTTTTACTACTGCTACTCTTTCGAAAAAAGAGAATTCAAAATTTTGTGGTATGGTGACTTGACTTGAGAGAATAATATATTTCTAAACGTATGCATCATTCATGGCATGGTATTCATCTGAAGGAGCAGCAGAGTTATTTATTTTCAGAGATTGCGAATCCATTGCATTGCATTGTGTTTGTTCTGATGTGGTGTGATGATGAGAAAGGGAGACAAGATGAAACGTTTTCAAGTAAAATAGTAAGAAGCATGCGAGTATTGTTGTTGACGCTGCTGTTGTTGTTGTTGGTTAGTCTATATAGTCATTCAAAAAGACTATGCATTATTATTATTGGAGGAAAGAAAAGTAGATTCAGCAGAAAATGTATAAATTTGCGAAGCCCATTTATCATGAATAAAATATAAAGAATAAATATTATAAGTAGGTATAATATGTATGTATACCTTAGGTATTATTGAGAGAGTACGTTGGGACTGTTGGGATGGAATGCCATAAGGCACATGAAGAGATAGAAAGAGAGAGAGAGCTTCTGTAATATTATATTCGCTATAGTCTATTCTTGTGCATGTCATGGCATGTCAAAATAGAAAGGGTATCTCTTGAGCGTAGCATAGGTTCATTTCGTTGTGTTTTTGGGGTAAAAAGGCTCCTCTCTCTTTCGCTCGTAGTAAATGTAAAGCTCCTAACTTGGACTGTGTAGCAGCAGCGTGGTGGTTTTTGTGTATGGTGGTGTATGCCTTGCTCGTGTGTTTTTGCTAGAGCATCATACCCTTTTCATCTTCATTTTCTCTTGTGTGACTCGACCGGACTGTTGCAACTCTGAGCGCTCGCGAGTGTAACTCGTGTGGATTGGATTGTGGAATAGGTTTCGAATTTGAGTGAACCCAAACTGATTCCTTTTCCTCCTGGAGAAAGGAAGATATGATTTTTTTTCTATTTGGGTTGATTGCGAAAAAAACTAATTTTCACTGGAAAGGAGAAGAAGTGTGATAGCTATAAACTACATACGTAATAAATACATACTTACCTATATCTACATAATTATCCTTAGTTTCTTGCAGTGTTCAATGAAGATCAATGGTGCTATTTACTTGTGAGTTATATCATGGAATTAGTGGAACGGTGATAGAAACTAGAAGGAAAGAGAAAGAATAAGAGTTTTTTTTCTCGGTTTTACTGGATTTATGTATCTCTTCCACTCAAAATAAAACTTCCGTGTTTCGACATCACGAAAGTGTTCCTCCTTTTTTATCTTCTGGACAGTGACAATTTGATTCGATTTAATTGATTATTTTCTCTCTCTCTCCCGCTTCTGTTGTGTAATGGAGGGGAACCGAATCAGTTATTGTCCAGCAGTGGAAGTGAGCGTACAACAGAGATTTTCCTCGTGTGTTTGCATTGCTGACAATAGTAAACAAGCACATCTTCTGGGAAACGAAGCGGCTTAATTATGGAAAACTCCTTGTGTACTCTTCTCCAGCCTCTGTTGTCATATTCTGAAAAGATTCCATCTACTGTTGAGTACTCCTCCACTATCATTTCTGTGCTTCCTCGTTCTCATCCGGGAAAAGTGCTTACAGTCCTTCCACTTTCTTTTGGTGTGGTGGAGGTGGTTAGACATCACAACGATCCATCACCGGGATTACTTCGTCCTTGCTACATTACATAATAACTACCTACATGCTTTATGGTGATACGCAAGAACACCTTATAATTTCGTAAACAATCTGCATACGCGTGCGGTAGTGATACGGGATTTTGCACGCGGTTGTGCTGGACAAATTTTGTAGTGTTCAAAACTATTTTTAAATTTGTGAGCTCATAAAACTACTACTGTGCTCGTCCAAATAAAATGTTTTTGTGAGACATTATGCCATTACACAACACAAGGTTGAATTTTTAATGAAACGTGAAATATCGATTGGAGGAACGATAAGTGTGAGAGCGATACAAAAAAAATCAATCAATTAAGTACATTGAATACATTTTTTCTCCCGCAAAGTTCATCTATCTGTATTAATGCATAGACACACTGGCCGAAGTTAGTAGGTCGTTTGAAAGATAATTATTGCAACAATTAATAATTCTTTTACGGGTTCAGTTCTTCCAAGTTAAAGTTAATTGTGAATGGACGAGTCCAAGCTTAAAACTGCATAAGGAAATTCCCTTTTTTGCATTCAGTCAATAATAAAACCCAGTTATACGTAACACGAGCTGTGAGGACATTCATTTCGGCGATTCCTTGAAGAACTCCACATATTTTTTATGATTTGCCGATTCATACGAATCCTAAGAGCAAAGAACAAGATTGAGGACATCAATTGCTCAGTTCTCCTGAACATTCATTCTCCAATTCATTATTCCGTGGAAACAACTAATCCTTATGGAAATACATACGAGTTCACTGCTTCTTCTCAGCCATAAAATAATCAAATCATTTTTGTTGAAAGAACTCATTATCATCATCATCGCAGCGAATTCTATATTATTGGTCTCCTTTTGATCTAAAAAATCAGTCCTTTTTGTGATATTTATGGTGCTTTACTACAATATTTAAATAGATAACTCATAAAATAATATTGTTCTTCTCTTTTTACCTCAACAATCAATCAATCAATCACAACATAAACAATAAAATACAGTACAATTGCTCTAGACTCGAGAGAAATTATTTATTGCCTCCTGCAAAAAAACTGTAACTGCGACTCGACTGCAAAGGCCATTTAGCCATAACGTTTTTTTACTAAATAATAATATTATTACGTGAAAATCAATCATAACTGAACTGCCACTACTCCTCCCATCTTGAATAAATATGAATGAATGAGTTGGGATTGCGACTGCAGTGTGAAAAAAATATTGCACAGATTTTTTCTCTCTCTACTGAAACTTGATTCATAACTTGAGTGAAGAGAAGAGACCAGAATGCGAAAAAATATATCATTTTTTTCGAAGGCACATGTGTATGAATATTTTTGCAAAGTAAATGTTCGAAACAATAGCTAAGCGAGCTAACATCACCAGAAGTAAATGAACTAAAAAAACGATTGATGTTGCCATCATCATACACAACTGACTGCTGAGGCAATATATAGTGATGAGTGGTGATGATGAGTATTATTGAACTCCTCTCAAGTGTTGTTTTCATGTGAGCAAAGCGGACGTGAAGAGAAAAGGAAAGAGAAAGAGAGAAATCGTTTCTTTTTTGTGGTGATTTTTTGTGTGCATGTGTACGCATACTGCGGCTCATGAGGAGTAACTAACCTGTGTAATAATAATATATATTTTTTAATCTGAGAACATCATCAATTTTTACGATACTCTGTGTTATTGTGCTTATGTATGAAACTGCTACTACTACTCCACATAAAATTCTGTGCATTTTATATGCATGCAAAATAAAAAAAACTACAAAAAGGAAGAGAGATATCCATAACCTTTGGTAAAGGATTGGAAAAGTGTGAATGAACTCTGTATTACAACAAAATTTTTTTAGATAAATATATTTCACGCTGGATAAATTCTTGGATTGTGACAGTGTCATCTCCATCATGTTCCCCTGAAATATATAAGTGTACCGGATTAAAGAAAGAAGAGTTTAGTGACCTGTGTACTTTGCCTTGAAGGATAGATTAGTCATAATAGTAATCTGGAAGAGTACCTCAAAACACGTTAGAATTTATTTTGGAACGTACGTACGTACCTACGTACGCATAAACAAAAAAGGGCATTGCCACATAGCTCAAGAGTTGAGTTGACTTGACCATGTAATTTTTTCCCCTTATTTCGTGTGTCGTGTCTTGTCGAGCAACCCAAACTACTAAACCAACTCACTCAGATGCGTTTACGTTGTTTGTTACGTACTTGATCCAAACATAGGAGCGACAAGAGAGTAACCTTGAAACACGAGAGGGGGAAAATAGTTGTTGTTTTTTGCCTGCTCTCTTCTGTTTACATTTTGCATTTTCACGTGGATTGGAATCAATGAATGAAATGCTGGAAAGAGAGAGAGGATATAGCTATTGAATAGTTCATGATATTTTTCGCAATCAAAGTTGGTGGGGGATTAATATTATAGATATTTTTAGTGCACCCTGAATACAATTATACCCGTGGAGATTTTATTGTTAAGTGATCCATTCAAAATGGATAACATGTGGGATAAGATTTGGGCCAGTCAGCAGCAGCAAACTAAGCTGTTAGACAATTCGGATCCACTCCTACTTTCACCGTCACCATCGCCTTCTCCATCACCCGGATCAATAAAAGGTTCAAATTTTTGCGAAAATCTATAAGCTTTAATATCAAATTTGGTATACTATATCGATTAAAATCTACTGTGTAGATAGGTACCACTATTTTGTGTTCATTTTGGGCCATGAATTTTGCATCGTTTGACGTAACACTGACCAACTTAATAGCAATTTCCCTAGTCCAAATAGAATAATCAATTTAATATGTAAAAGTAAAAGCAAAGAAGAAAACATTGAGAAGTTAAGCGATTGATTACCTATCACCTTCGTAAATTTATAATGTCGCTGGAAATAATGGGAAGCGCTCACAGTCTACTTTCCGTAATGAATAAAATATCGCAAGAGAGAAAAAAGTAGGTATTTGCGTAGTATTTTCCTTTTCCGTCGGAACCGCGGCTCGTGTATGCCTACTTACCATCATGAAAAAACTTTTTGTAGCACGGCACGGCATGACATCCCATAACCTACTTTTTTTCTCCGGTGTTATTATTTACTACGTCATGTCAACGACATAGCAATGCATGCATGCGTGTTTTCGCATAACATCTCTACAAAAAAACCATGCCATGTTGATAGTACGATATGAGACG
>JAHZNI010001398.1:0-12843 GCA_027744415.1 Seira ritae | reverse complement strand
ATTCTTCTTATCGTCCAGTTATCAAGAATAAATCTTGGCGATGCGATGATGATGATGATAATGCTATTTCGCATACAAACGTGACGTTGTAATAAAAAGGATGCCTTTTTCATTGTTGTGTTCGTTCATTTCATTGAGAAAAAAATATCACTTGAAAAATAGTTCAGAATATAACAATAACCGTTTTCGTGCTCTTGTGGAGAGCACTGCTGTCTCCCTATATTTCTCGTCTGTCCACTATATTTATATATTTTTTACTTGTTCTCGTGTTATGATGATGGTGTGGTGGGAGCAGCCAAAGCCAAGCCAGGGCTACTACTACGTGAATTGCAATACTAATCTGTGAAAAAATCTAGTAAAAGAAATAGTGTATCTCTATGCAAAAGGATGATAAGCGAAAAAAAGAAGAAGAAGGCTATCTCTTCGCTTCTCTTTCTCTCTCTCTCAAATTGAATGAATGAATGGATGAAAATGAATGAGAGAATGAATGAATGAGGGATCTAGTGTCTAGAGAACTAACAAAAGCAGCAGGAATTGTTGAGGTAACATTATACCGCATATTTACTACTGTACAACTTTGATGATAATGGCGTGCTTAAGTTCGTATAAAAATTCTAGTGAATGAAAAACAGAGCTGCTACTACAATAATATATACATACTACTATCATCTCTTGTTCTTTTTTGTGTGGATTGGATTTGGATGGATCTGCTGAATCTAAAAGATATTTTTTGTGGTGGTGGTGGTGGCAGTGGTGATAAATGCTGCTGCTGAATATAAAGAATGGAAAAAAGAAGGAGTTGGTTAGTTGTTTCTTGTTTGTCTTTTTTTCGTGAAACAAGTTGTATTTTTTTGCATTCCCCTTCTTCATATACAGGTTTGCATACATTCCACCACATTCTATCAAAGGAGGAGAGATAGAGAGAGATGAAGAAGAGTTCTTTTTTCGTCAGAGAGCAAGTATTTTAACTGCCACAATAAACTACTGTGAATCTAATGGAGCGAGAGTATGTCATGATTTTTTTAGATTTAGCTCATTATTATTTATATTTTTCTCTCGAGTAAGGATATATATATATATATTTATGTATGTATAATGATGAGCGATGTAAGTTTAGATAGTGGAAGAGGGAATTTTTTCCACCATTCATAATAATCTTTTCTTTTAAAAAATATAGCCTATAGCTATATCTAGTAAGGAAAAATTCCATTGCGTTCTCTAGTCCGAGATTTAAAAATATCTACATACATACTACCTACTACTGAGCTGACTTGATGATGAGAAATTACAATGGAGATCTTAAGGGGATGATTCATCTTCGTTTTATGGGGGTGGAATCCCAGAATGTTATGTAATAATGAGATTTTTGAAATATTTTTGCTTACATAATGCAATGAAAGCATGCAGATGGTTTATAATGCGGAAACCTCTTAATTTACATGAATGAATGAAATGAAGCAGGGGACATGTTCAAATTGGTATCGAGACATGTAGTTGTGTCATAATGCCCCAAGCTTTGCTCCATATTATTCATTCCATGATTGACGATTGACTTCTCAGACAGATCAAGTGGCTCTTTATCTACGTCATTTACGTCAAGCCAAGCGCATCTGTAATTTGATTGGTTATTTTGGAGGAGTTATTTTTAAGCTTACCCCGTTGGCATATAGCACTTTGTATGGCAAGTGTAATCCTCCTGCTGCACTGTTGCTCGCGTTATGTGCGGAAAGATGAAAGGCTGAACTGACACTTAAATACGACTGTAATTGGAGGAAGAGCGATAAGAAGACTGCCGATAGTAATTTGTTAGTCAGGAAAGTCACCATACAACATTGATTATTCATCTTGGATTCATTCTTTTTCACGATTGTTGATTCAATAACACACGAATTTACTTATTCTCTTGACTTTCACGTTAAAACTTTAAAAATGCACTTTTCACTGTATGTAAATTAAATGTAGAGTAAGTTTCCGTAAGCAATTATGGCTATGTTGCCGGGCTTCAATCCAAGTTAAAAATGAAAACGGTCAACGTGCTGAAATTCATTCACTGAAAAAAAACCAACGTGCTTCTCTTCACCTTCTCCCAGTCGGTCTCCTCTCATGAATTTAGTTACTCAATGAGGGATGATGATGGAAAGCAAGAGATTATAAATCCTCCCTTCATCGAACGAACCTCTCCTTGTGCCGGTTCACAGAAGACAATGTTGTTTGGCGCACGTCGCGACTTGTATAGGGATCACGGCAGTCGTAAGAAGAAGAAGAAGTAGTAGTAGTAGTGATGGCAAGCAGCACCCACTCCTTTTTTTTTATCTCGGGTCACTCCTGAACAACCAACCATTCACATTTGTATCTCCAATTAGAGAAGAAGCATTATTATGAAGGGAAGTAGTAGTAAGTGCACGTTCGTTCCTCCGTCCGTCCGTCCGTCTTTTTTTTCTTAATGGGACCTGAGGAAGAAGAGAACAGTCAGAAAAATAAATCCTTTCTGGAGTACATGTAGTATTTTCCACTTGTTGATGATGATGAGATGGCGATCTGTTGCATTGCATTGCATGCGTGTGTAAACAGCATGAAGACGAAAGTGTATTTACGATTTATTGTTGTTATAATGGTTTGTTGGAAGCATTATTACTACTTTGCAGAAGGTGGTTGATGGAAGAAGGAGGAAGGGAACAGGAAGGTAAAAAATATACTCAAGGCAATTCAAGGTAAAGGTGGTTTGGTTTGGTTTAGTTGCACACCAGCACCAGCCATGTCATATTGTCTTATTGTTTAAATATATAAATACGATTTGTAAAAGTAATGTTCCTTCCTTCACCAACTTTTTTTGAATGATTGCTTTGGCTTTTTAAGAATGGATGGATGGGCAAGAAAAAAGGAAGAGGCGAAGTTTGAAAAAATTAATGTAATTTTTTTCTAAAAAGTGCACCAGCAAACAACCTGGCCTGGTCTGGTCGAAAAGTCAAGCTAGGTTCAAACTTCAAAAGAAAATAAGGGGTAGTTTTTTCTATTATTTTTTTCCTTTCTTCCTCTTTTAAAAATGGTAGAGGTAGGAAGGTGTACCCACTCCTCAATTCAGGAAAAAATAGTTTTTTTTTCACTATTACTATTACTACAACTTCCTTTTTTTCTGGAGGGAAAAAATGGCTTGTGAAAAAATGGTGTTCTATGATATAAATTATTATGAATGTAATAATGTAATGTGCGTACCCTTCGTCGTTTGTTGTTGTTGTATACAATTGTGATTGTCAAAATTTCGTGTAAGTATATTTTGGTTGGGTTGTTGGCTTCAGCTTTTATTCAGCTCACTGACTGACTGACTGATTTGTTCGTTCTCTTACGGGCTCCCTTGATTTATCTAATCTGGTGAATGAGTATTTATTTCTTTCTGGAGAAGTAGGAATACAGTGTTCCTTCTTCCCCGTTCCTCCTTTTTAGCACAAGAAGAAGAAAAAGACTAAAAAAAAATATTCTCTAGTTTTTGGCTACGGCTGAATAGTTTATAGATAAAATAATTTTCGCTGTTCTTCTGCTCGTTCTTCCTTCGTTCGTGTTGTTGGAGTGTAAAGAGCCAACTAAGAGAGTGAAAGAAGTTCTGACAGAGTTTTGGTCCTTTTCGTTCAGTCAGTCATTTCACCTTCTTCTTCTTCTGCTTCACTACTACTGTTTCGCCTAATGTTGTTTGGCTAGTTAAAGTTTTTTTTGGCATGCTTGTTGCATGCATGCATTCATACTTCATCTTCATACTATGCATGGCTCTTTCTTGTTTATGAACAAGAAAGGCTGTGATGTGATGTGATATTAGTAGCAAAAATTGTACCAAGAAGAAGAGTGAGTGAGTACCTGTTTGTTATTTGATTGTTGTAAGAAAAAAAATTGTTGAAGTTTTCCTACGTATTATACAAGTTGTAAAAAAGGTATAAACTGATGTAATATTTTATGAATGAAAAAAAAAGGTTGGTCGGTCCGTCGTTCGTTCGCTCGCTCGCTCGTCCGTCCGTCCGATCACATGTTCACTCTCTGTTCATCTTTTCATCCATCCAGAATGATTTTTTTCCTCCTCCTTAGTCTTCTACTTCCACATGCTTTTTTTAAAAAAATTCTCGGATTGTTATGTATACACAGAATCTATTCTCTTTCAGCTTCATTTACTCCTTCTAACACGTCTTCTGTCTTGGCTTGTCCCCTTTCTTACTACCTATTCACTACTTTGCACTGATGTGATGTTATTTTGATGATGGGAATGATTACATGGTACTGCAGTGGTGTTCTTTAGCGAGTGGAGTGGTGGTTTCAAAGCTACTCTGCATAATATGGGTTAGCCTTGCCTTACGGCAACCTGCAACCTGCTGCGTTTAGAGAAGCACTTTTCGAGAATATTAAGCAGTTTTAGAAGTTAAAAAAGAAGAGCTTGTTCCCCGTTCCTCCTTTTTTAGCACAAGAAGAAGAAAAAGACAAAAAAAAAATATTCTCTAGTTTTTGGCTACGGCTGAATAGTTTATAGATAAAATAATTGCAACCTGCAACCTGCTGCGTTTAGAGAAGCACTTTTCGAGAATATTAAGCAGTTTTAGAAGTTAAAAAAGAAGAGCTTGTGGTCATATAATATAATATCAAACTTCATAAATGTAGTTTTAAAACTACCTACTTACCTCTCCTCTACTTCTCTTTTCTGTATAATTAGAGCAGTATGCAAACACGCGCAGTAGTAAGTACAATTCTGTGAAGTTATTGTCAAATCATAATATCATCCATACCTACTCTCCTCTATTTCCATGATTCATTCGTAGAAAAAGAAAGAGGGAAGATGAGACGAGGGCCAAATGCGGTCATCATAATTTTCATCAAAGTCCAGATGTTACTCACATCACATTTCAGAAAGATTTCAGGGCGAAGACGAGAAAAAACTCTCACGATCAAAATGAGCATGACATCTGGAACTTGTATGGTTGTTTCAGAATTCTACCTAAACGTGTAGGAAAGTTTGGATTCGGGGTGAAATGAGACTGGAACTTTGCGTAGTTTCTTAAAATTATGTTCTAAGCTAAGCTTATTGTTGATGGAAATGCGTAGTACCTGAGGTACTTACACGGCTTGTAGGTGGAGGTATCGCGTTTCATTGCGCTGTCACTACACGTGCAAATTGGTGTGGTGGGATTATGTAACCACAAAAAAGTTATGAAACTCTATATCCTGAGGGACCTAAATTCTGTGCTTCATCCAGGAGCAACAGAAAGCAAAGATAAAAGGGATATATACAAATCAGAATTTCACGAATTACATTTGAAATCTATACCAAGTTGTATTCTAGGGAATGTCTGTGTTAGACTTCATACGAATTTTTTTTACACAAATGCCTTTCTTGTAGATACTGTTCAGGGAATCACACGATACAGTACGAAGTACTTGCTTTTATTAATATATTTTAATAACACGTCTGGAAAATTGGTGTAAAACTGAATTATTGGAATCTGCAAAACCAGTATCTTTCCGCTCTCGTAGTTGAGGTGGAATTGCGCTTCAGATTAAAAATTAGTCTCCCGAGCGCGTATTGTTTTCGACGAAAGATCGAGGCATTGTTAGTAACTGCTATGCAGGTAGGTTAATTTTTCCGCTCTCGTACTTGAGGTGGAATTGCGCTTCAGATTAAAAATTAGTCTCCCGAGCGCGTATTGTTTTCGACGAAAGATCGAGGCATTGTTAGTAACTGCTATGCAGGTAGGTTAATTTTCGAATAGATAGTTGATGCACGCGCTAATTCGGTAGCGACTTTCTCCAAAAGTGCTCCTGTCTCTGTGCAACTTACAAAAAATTTAGCTAAAAGCTAAATCAATAATGAATATCAGTATCTGTATCAGAATGTGCAATGCAAGAACTTATCCTATCTTTGGCTTTTTTAGATTACATTATGTGTAGGTATGTTCGATTTTCTTTTGTCAAAACCAAAAGACAGGGCATTTATGCATGTCAAGAGGAAATTAGTACAAATCCATGGTAAGTCGCCAAGTGCGTATTTCTTTCCTGTGTGTTAATCCCGTAATACAGGAGTGCTAATCACGCATTCACTCACTCACTGAGTGAATAAAGGAGGGAGAAAAAAAGCAGCGATGTTTTTTATGAACTCTTTTAAGCCACACTAACTTAAGCTTTCTCTTCCCTTCCTCATTTATTCATTCGAAGAGTGAATAGAAGAGAAGGAGTGATAGAGTGGCAGTCAGTGCAAGAAATCGAATCCTTTTTTCGATTCATCCTCTCTAAACCCTGAACTGCTGCTGCTGGTGATAGTGATGATAATGATGATGGTGATTGTGGTGATGCTCCTCTTTTTTCGTCGTCGTAACACAGTAGCTCCTCTCTATTTTTTATGATGGAGAACCAGAGATTTATAATAGCAATTTCAAAGATAAGTTTTTAATCTCTTCGCTGAGCCCAACTCACGTCAGTATATTTACTCCTCCTTCCCACCTGTTGCCAATTGGTTTTTTCTCTTTTTTAATTCTTGACAAGAAGATGACGATGAAGAAGAAGGGGAAAACAGTAGCAGCAACTGTAATCATTAATGGTAGTGGTCAATAAATAAATACTAGCTGAGAGGCAGGTTGATTTTATTAAGCGGGGCAGAGAGAATTGTATTCCGGTTACTTCACTAATTTTTTTCTTCTTGCCTCCTTGCTTGTACTTATTATTATTGCCTCTTGCTTCTTCTCTCTAAATTTATGAACTAAACCAAAAAAATATATGTATCGAGTTGTATGGATTACGACATTAGTCAGCTTCGAGAAAAAAATCTTTTTCACAGTCTAATTTTATTCCCGTATTTCCCGTTTTATGATATGATACGATTGTAAAAACTGCTCTGCATGCAGTGCACAAACTGAAATACCAAAAAACAAAAAGAACAACAACAACTACATCAAGAAAGTCTAATTTTTTATTTTTAATTCTTTTTCAACTTCGATGATAATAAACACCCAATTCAATGATAACTGTCTCGAGATCGAGATTAAGAATCCTACTGACTTGTTCCTCTCTTAGATTCATATGCATATTATATTCTGCGTCATCATCATCATCAGCAGATCACTGACAGTGAGCGAGCCGGGCACACTGCGTTCGATGATAAATGGATGACAATAAAAGCGACACGACAAATTTTACAAGCTTCTGTGAGTGTAGTCAACTGCCACTACTTACGCTGGCGGAGAGCTTCCCTCTCTCCATTTCAAACAGATCTAATAATTTGGGACGTATGAGACGCTACCAATTCCGGTCGGACGTCACGAGTAGAGAAACCAATTTCAGTTCTCAAATTATCGAAGGAAAGTTTTTTGGGGGGAATCCCTTAACAGCAGCAGCACGTCAATATTTTGGACGAATTATGAATGGTCTTTGATTACTTTTAATAAAACAGGATATGAATTCATTTTAATAAATACTAATTATTGTCATCAGCAAGGGGTAAGCAAGCATTGATTTAAATTGGCGCTTCTCTGGATTTTCCAAAAGAGATTTTATTCCTTAAACCCAAGTCAAGTACCTATGTATGTGTATTCACACCTCATCTCATTCTCAATCTACTAAAGTGGTTTGCTTTCCAACCAATATTTCTTCTTCTTCTACTCATGTGAATCCTGTTTGATCACATTATAATTTGCTGCTGATTAATGCGTTTCTGTTACAAAAATGAGAATTATCGAGAAGCAAGATCATTGTAATTTTGTGAGGCAGCAAATTTTGTCTTGATGGATTTACGTATGTACTTAAAAAAGTACATCTAAAACTTTTCCCTATCAAGCTAAGTCAACGTCGTATATTTTCTTGAAGATTTACTGCTGTCCAGAAAGAGAGAGAACTCCTGAACTGAACCTCTTCTCCTCTCTTGTCTTCTTGTGTGGAAAGGGAGTGTAAATGTGTAAATAAAAAAACGATCATGCATGTGTTTTCTCAGAGGCACATCATTTTCTTTACCTTTTCTTACTCTCCCTCCTTTTTTATCTGTTCAGTGATGTTGTTTCGCTTGTCAAAAAGCGAGAAAGTTTATAGTCGTCATCATCCATCGCACGTACTTGTATGTCCCTTAAGGCCGTTTTTGAGACGAAGTATAAGGTTTTAAAGAATATATATATATATTTCGAGCGTAATTTGGGAGCCAGAATAAAATCAAGATGATGATGATGAGAGGGATGATGCTACCACAACTACTCCTGCTTATGATTGCATTTCGTTTTTTAGAAGATAAGGGTGGAAGTGTGGTTTCTTCACATTTTTATGTGGTTTTTTTCTGGGCAATGCAATGCTCATTGCATTTGACAATAAGTTCCAGTCCAAAAGTCTTCTAAATGAAGGAAGGAAAAAAGGTCTTGGAGGATTTGAACTCGTTATTATTATTCCTCGACGTTTTTATACTCGTGTACTTCGAATTAAATTATCCTATAATCGTAAATTTAGATTTCCCCCTTATATTTTTTCCCTCCTTATCTTTATATTTAGTATCCTTTTAGTTGTAGAGATGTGCTTTCTATCTTAATTTTTTATCAAGGAAGTAAATACGCAAGCGAGAAGAGAAGGGAAATCAGGAAAAAAAACTCCTTCGAGAAGATCAGTTTGAGTTTCAAACTTGCTCCAAGCCAGAAAAAAACTGACGAAGGGAACACATGTATATAATTTTTTTTCTTGTTGTTGTTGAAGTCCTTATAGCTTATAAATAGCTTATTATGGTTTCTTTGTCCCACTGTGTTACGCATGAAAAATCGGGACAAAACCAAACCAGCAGCTTCGGTTGGGCTTTTTTCTTCAGTCTTTCTTCTCTTCTTTACACAATAAAAAAATCTTTCTTTTTTCCTCTTGGTCTTGGTTGTTTAGTACATATCTCAGCTCTGCTCAACATCCATCCAGTTTTTTTCTTGGTTTGGATTGAAGTGGCTTTGTTGTTTGCATGTGTAACCGTAACCCCTCATGATGATTTCAGCTATAAAAGCCTCACTTTTCAAAAAAATCGAGAAAGATATTATGGATCGTTTCTTGTTGTTGCGCGCAGGTGTCTGGAAACTTTGTACATTATCATTTTGACGATATGAAAACGACCGAGAAAACCCATTTTTTTCCTGGTCCTAGTCCTGGGGACACAGTCTAACTTTCCAGCTCATTCACGGCAATAGTAGTAATAATAAAAAAAAATCTTTAGAAATGTAAAGTAGTCAGTCACAGTCGCATGTTAATCATCAGTTGTCAGGAGTAGTGGGAAGCTAATTCCACGAACCATTCTGAGTAAAGTGTCCTTTTCCCTCCTTCGCCATCATCAGTGCTCCTTACTTACACTCACTCAGGAATATTAATAAGACAAAAGGACTCACGAGTAATGCAGTGGTTGTTGTAGTAGACGACGAGGCTAATTAGAAACGCGTCTACTGCTTTTATGACAACTAGTCTTCCTCCAGGAGCATTACATCAGACTCTTTATGAGCAAATGATTCTTTATGAGTTTTAAAAGGGGAAAATGACAAGCTACTGTGGTTCACCATATTTTCAAAAGATGAGATATGATAGATGAGTTGTGAAGCTATTCATTCCACTTTTTTATTGACTTTCATAATTTTCGTTAACCTGTATGAGTTCAGTTCATAAAAAGAATTTTCATGCTTTGTGGCGATATTTCGCAGGTATTTCTTAGCTCGAAATATTTACACGCATGCATACATCTTCTTTGTCCCGTACAATAAATATTGCATTGAATTTTTCCCTATTGTCTCACAAGACCATTGATATTGGTATGTATTGCAATTTGCAAGTATCAGTATGAAAGGCTGATTCTCTCAGATAGAAATAGATTGATAGTGTTAAAAAAGAGCTTTTTTGCATATACGTAGCAATTTCGCAACAACGTGATATGTCAATAACAGCTTTTTTGTGATTTATCACGACTACCAGCGATTATGTACTAGGGACAGGGACCGGCCAAGTTTTTTATTCCTACATATTTAAATCTGGTGATCCAAAAAATTGACCTTTTACTAATCTTTAGAGAGAGATAGATAGATAGAGTATATTTTTATGGGGTTGTCAGTTGAATTTAGAAAAGTGGAAGTGGTAAGTAAAGTAGTAGGAAAGCAGCTTTCTTTTTTAAAGACAGCCTGGCTAAATTACCTTGCTGGCGTCAGTAGTCCGTGTTTTCCTTTTTAGCTAAAAAAATGAGCAATGTCATCATATTATCATGCTCTCTGTCTGTGTAAGTACGCATGCATGTGGATGTGTGGTTGTTGGTTCCGTTGATGATAATATGATGATGCCTCTCAGTCAGTTCAGTTCAGAGGAGAATTTTGTATTTCAAAAAAATTTATAATCGCCTCTAAAAATTCAGTTCATTTATCGTCACAGCTGAAGCGAGATTATTTTCCATTATTTATTGACTCTAACTAGCAATAAGCAATTTCATTGGTTGGTCTTTGGTCAATCCTGATTGTGGGCTAGTTGTAGTTGTGTGCATAATATTTAAATTGAATGGATTTTAATTTGTTTGCACAGCAAACTTTTATGAGGTGTTTATGGCGAAGGACCCAGCAAGTAGCCAGATTAAAACTGGCATCTAATATAAATATGTATTGTATTGCTTGCGCATTTTTGAATTGTTTTATTGCAGTGGAAAAAAATTTCTCTTATGACCTCTTTGTAAAAAAAATATTTTTTCGATAAGCAATTGAATTGAATTGAAAGTTTTTTATAATTGCTAATTACACTTTTAATCTTATGTGTTTCGTTTCAGGGAAGCTCTACGGCGTGTTGGGGAAGCGTGGGGGTCGAATCCTTCACGGAGATCTTAGGGAAGGCTCGACAACTTTCGAGGTCACAGCCCAGCTACCAGTTATCGAGAGCTTTGATTTCGCTAACGAAGTGCGACGACAAACATCAGGGTTGGCTTTACCCCAACTGGTGTTTAGTGGATGGGAGGTAAGAGGAAAAGAGTTTTTTTCAATTATATGACTTTTTAACAAGGGTTCGTTGTTTTTGTAGATCATCATCTTCACATCACATGAATCAGGTTGATTTTTAATAAGATTCAGAAAATCTTTTTTGCTTGATTCGCCCCATGTGAAGAAGCTAACTAGGGTTTTGTTTTAGTCGATATTATATTGATTGATTAATAATAATTGAATGAGAAAGCCTTATATCCATTATGCCTTAGCCCCTATTGTCTTATGATAATAATTCTGTAAGTAACTATGTAGCCAGCCAGCCAGCCAGAAGAGGAGAAATATGTATCTCGTGTAAAATATCAAATCAATTGTGGTGAAACATTGCTCAGGCTTGCACCTCAAAAAAATTCATTCGTTCGTCGTTCATTTCTTGTCATCCACTTTCCGTCGTCACTCTGAAAAAATGTATATGCAGGTAGTGTCTAGTATGCTACAAATCAACCACGAACTGCCTCTTGTTAATATTGGATTTGATTGGAGTGGAGTAAAGTTTTTTTTCAAGTCTTTAGAGCTTAATGGCTCTTTTTTTTGTTGGGGAAGAAAAAGAGAGAGAAGATAAATAATAGAATATCATCAAGATGATCACCGTCAAGCTTATAGTATAGTAAATGTGTAACAAAGTAGAACATGTTTGAGTTGAGGAGAGTAGATTGGCGCCTGAATGTCTGAAATTTGACCCTGTGCGCTGACCACAAGAATAATTGTAATAATAATAATGACTGAATATAAGTTCGAAAATGTACGAGGAAGAACAATAGCTTACAACGATTTGAAAAAGTAAGTTAACAATGACTTCAGGCTTGATTTAGTTTAGTTTGGACTTGGACCCGACCCGTAACCAAAACATTTTTCTTAGAGAGATATTCAATCAATGAGAAGTGGATTAGATAGATGATGATGTATGTATGTAGCACTTGATCTCTCTTTAAAGCAAATTGATTTACTACAATACAATACATACGGCAGGTAGATGACTATTATTGTTGTTGCATTGTATTGTAAATTCTACATTTTTGCATAGTTTCATCGCTTGAAGAGACGAAAATAAAATGTGGTTGAATCGGCCTAACGTGCTCTTCTTTGCCAATAAAGTAATTCTATCCTGCTCAAATTGTTTGAAATTGTAGATCTCCGCATATAACATTCCTGAGATTTGGGTCTTGGGTGGTGGGTATCATGCCATGCGCGCCTGGCGCTACTGTAGAGAGGCATTAGGCAAAGTGAAAGCAGATCTGTTTATTTTTGTCTTTCTTACTTGTTGAAAGTTGAAAATTGAAAAAGCTTCTTGTTTTATTGTTTTCTCTTTCTCCTGAAATTATTTTTTTCTAAAAATAAGTAATATATTGTATCGCCACGGTAGACGGGCCGACATTCTCTGGCTTCGATTATTCATCCTATCCTGATCGGGGCATCATTTATTGGCTTTCCTTGGCGTTGGCTCGAGCTCCTTTCTTAAAGAATTCTACTCTTTGACTACTCTTTCTTTGAAACTGCTCTAAACTCTAAACAATATTGCCTTGAAAAAAAGACGGACAAAAATTCAGTATTTCAACCGTGATTGCCTTATTGCATGTTGAGGAAAAAAATTAGAAAAAATATATCATCTCTCATCTTCTCCTCATTGCAAAAAGTAGTAGAAGTTGCGGTTTGTCCACTTTACTCAACGGCCACGCTGGCGCCTCTCTACTTATATTCCGAGAGATTTTTTTTGGATTTTATACAAAGTCGATAGACTTCATTTTTCATTTGCAATCCATCCATGTTGCATTATATTACAGGTAACTCTCTCTAAGACGACATACTCTATCACGAACAAATTTTTGTGCGTCTTTTTTTCAAGGCAATATTGTTTAGAGTTTAGAGCAGTTTC
>JAHZNI010001397.1:0-16140 GCA_027744415.1 Seira ritae | reverse complement strand
TAATCTTGGAGAACAGAGTTTGGGATGTCTTAAATTAGCTGAAGACATAAAAAACTAATTTTGCTTTTCGGTCACACTATCACCAAACTATACCACACGCAAAGCATAAGAAAACATCCTCGAGTAGATAAAAGTGGATGCTTTGAAGAAAGCCTGAACACCTTCCAGCTCCATACAATTTTAAAGTTGTTTGGGTGGTGGGTGATATTTCGATTTCGGATGGCATGTTTTAAAATTAAGCAAATGCTGGCAAGACATTTCTATTTCGGTATCACTAGTCGACACCATTAAATATAAGTCGACTGCTTGTTGCTTCTCCAGCTTGAGCGTTCCAGCTGTCGAACCATGTTTTCTAATGCGGCTACAGCTCTAGACTAGACTTCTAGCTGATCATGATTTCGACGCGCTAGAACATTTTCGGAATTACATATTATTATTATGTGAGAGCAAAGTACTTAATTTCTTCTTTTGAACATCGTTCGCATATGTTTTGCAATTGCGATTTGTAACCGTTATCGTTATCATTTCAGAATCAGAACGAAGTGCTGGAAAATGAAAATTGTAGCACGATTCTGTTTTTACGTTATCTCACAAGCATTCCTTAGGCTTCAAAATTGCAAAATCAAGACACAACATATTATGTTAGTATGGTGAAATGCGTCAGTCAGAGGCATCTGCTCCCCGTCATATCACACACTTCATTTCATGTGAGCAAATGAAAAAATAAAGTGCATAAACATTAAAACCGAAAAAAAGTCATTTTAGAGAAGAACACGATGTTACCACTGAAAACATCTAGAAACACACTCGACAACCATGTAATTTTGGTAAGTTAATGTGAAAAAAGTGAAACATGCGTCGCTGCATTTAAGTACATTACTGTTGTTCGTTTGGGGTCAAATTCAGGTCAAGCTTATCAGTCAGTTTGAAGACAACCCGTTTGAATTTAAAAAAAATGTCCAGAAAGTGAGAGTCTCTTAAATGATTCATACATTAAGCTTATGAACTTGACCTGTATTCCAGACTTCAAAATGATCCCCGTGAATTTTTCATAGACAAATACGAATACATTAAGATAATTTCGAATAAGTCATTCAATCAGTTCTTCATTCTTCAGCCACTTTTATTTACTCACAGCCGCAGTATTTGACAGCTTCGTTTTCATTATTTCTCCAAGGGATAGCATTCTCAACCCATATGAATGAAGGAAATGGAAGTGTGACGCGTAAGGAAAAGTGACAGCTTCTGTTTTTATCACACAAAATGAAACGAGGAATGAAAGTCCATCCACTGCATAACCAAGCCGTTCATCATCAGAATCACTATTTATCCAATTGAACCATCTCAAATGACAAAGATTTCCACAAGGCTTGAGCAGAGAAACGGAGGGAAGTCGAAGTTTGTCAAATGTTGGGTTGATGGAGGAGATGGTATGAATGAGTCATCCAATTACAAAGGCAACAAAACAGAAGCATTTTATTCATACTTCTCCGTGCCTCTCCATTTTTGTGTTTCCCTTCAACGAAAAGAAATTAGATATTAGGCCTTGTACAGAATAGTTCATTGGAATAAAGGAAAGAATCCCTGACTGCTTCGATTTTATCATAAAGTAAAAGTAAATACAATTAAGTCCTCTGGAAGCCGAAAGGAATACAAAAATTGATGTATTTTCGATTGAGTGTTTCGTTTCATACGAAGGAATATCCAAATCCCAGAGCGTCATATTGAGTTTGTTCGTGTTCGATGTTCTGGGAGAAGGGAAATCTGTGGAAGTGTAAAATTCTAGACAAGTGCTCTTGTTCTTCTTCCATTATAAAACGGAACAAAGAGGTGTTTTGTCGCAGGGGAAGAAATGTATTGACTTCATATACGAGGTTTGGGTATGGTATAGGTGGTGACGAAACATTCACTTGCCTTTGATATGATTGAAAAGCCTTTTGTGAGAAGAGATGAAGAAACGATATATTGGAACTAGAAGGCATACATGCAGACATGAATGCTTTTTTAGACTTCGAAGAAATGACTTTATAAAATTGAAGCGCACTCTGAAACTGACAGAAGCTTGAAGTACTTAGATTGTGAAATTGAGTTTCATAATCGATCTTAAATCTCACGAAAACAGAATGGGGTTTATTATAGCTGAAAAGATAATGTACATATAAGGCTGATGAGTCATTTTTAGCGATTTTTAACATCCACTAACTGCTTGAGGAGGAAGTCGGCATAAAATGCAAATGTATCTGCTGTCTGGGCTTTGAATTTGGGAAAGTTTTAACTTTACAACCTGATGACTGATTTTGTGTAATGTTTGCTGCTTTCCTTTCCTGAAGTTTGATCGTGACAAATAATAACTACTTTTGGACAATTTTAAAATGCATAGCTTTCTTGAAGGAAATGGAGGGAAGAGTGATTTTGATTGCAGGGAGAAGAAGAAAGCTAATTTATCCCGGAATTAGTTCCAGCTCTCCTTTTACGCCTCAGAAAATACCAACTTTTTCTGGATCAACTCCGTTATAATGAGCTGACTTCGGCTGTGTGTTATGCTGCGTAGTCAAAAGTAGCAATATTAAATAAAACGAAAAGGAATGGAAATGTGCAACAGAGGAGTGGAGAGACTAATGCCAGCCATAATTTGTCTGTCATCTCATTTGTCTCATTTTCTTGCGTGCATTTTCCCTCTCCGACAGCAAAATGGCAACGACTAAAAATATATTCTCTGTCGTAAGTAAACGTCGCTTCAACCGAGGAAGTTAAAGCTACCAAGACTCATCTTTTGGTGTAATTATTTTTTCCAGAAACTGAAATGAAATCGAGATGGTTATCAACTTCTATCTGACTTGACTGGTTTTCATGTATTAAAAAAAGCTTCGTTTTCATCTTCCCTAGTGCAGATTGTGTTTGAATACGACGACCTGCAGCTAATGCACAATCTGTAAGCAAAGCTATACCATACCGTATTATATCTGGCTTCTTGTTCCGTTCCTGGTTCCTAGCTCGCGTGTTTCTCTTGGTGCCGGAAGTCATAAAATAAAATGAGGTGTGTAATCACTCTCAGGAGGAAACACATGATTACGGAGATAGATTTTAAAGCAATGTAAACTTTCGTTTATTGAATTCAACAGTCTAAGCAAGGTTGAAACTCCCGTGTAAACGCTGAGCTCATAATTGGCAAGTTCATAAAACATAAAACTGAACTTGAACATACCGAGTCCCGAGTTAAGATTAATTTGACGGTGGTTGGGTTGAGGGCCAATAAACCTTGATTGATATAGATCTAATCATTATTATGGGACATGGGAGCTATAATATGTATGTTTTACGACTTGTACACTACTACACTACACTACATACTCTTCAGTCGATTTGATTGAACAAAATATGCACTTCATTATTGTATTATCATGAGGTTTATGGCTAATTCCTGATGGCTTTATTAAATTCTTGTCAAATATTGGATTTTGATTAGCTCGGATGAGGTGAAACTCCCTCAGGGATTGTTGAATTTAATTCATGAGGAAAAATATAATGGACACAAATGTAAACATTTACATCATTTATTGCTACATTCAAATTATTTCCCTACTGCATTGTGAATTCAATGCTTCAAATCATTATTTCCCATCCATTTCAGTCCATATTAAATTCTCAAAACATTTTATGGGATTGTTTATTTAAGGTAAAGTAAAATTGGATGGCAGACATATCGGCTCAACTTGATGTCTCACTTCTTCTCTACAGTTACAGTAGTCATTCACATCATCAGTTCAGCTCAGGTAGCGCAATATTTTAGGGCATAAATGGACTCTAATGGGAAGTAAATAGTAAATTCTGGGGTTTACGAGTCTGTTAAATGTTCATCAGTTCAGCTCAGGTAGCGCAATATTTTAGGGCATAAATGGACTCTAATGGGAAGTAAATAGTAAATTCTGGGGTTCACGAGTCTGTTAAATGCATTGTTATTTCAACGGGTATAAATCAGAAAAACCAACACCAATCATGCTTCTACTTCGTACCTTTCATCTCATGAAACCTAAATATGTTTGCCAAGTGTGTAATGTACATTTGTGGAACATCCACAGATAAAAAATATGATTTTGATAAGAATAATAATTTCTCCTTCCTATTTACCTAAGTGAGGTTTTTTGTGTGCTTAGTTTAGGTACGCAGTGTACGATGCATCATAGTGTAGTTAATGGAGCAAAGCTCTAAAGCTGAGTAAGCAATATAGAGGCTGAGAACATGTCATCTGGTAAATCGTGTATGACGCTGGGCGAAATGACAAGAAGGGGGATTGACAGTTTTGACAAGAAAATAACATTTTTTGCCTAGAAAACAACGAAACATGAGGACACTGATTGTGAGTGAGATGGGCTGGGTTGGATTTTGAATTGTGCATGGAAGGAAGAATGAATTCTGAAATACCTAACAAAAAGTCCAGAAACAAAGCTGAAAGTTAGGCGATGAGGATAGAAGAAAGAATTAATGAATTCTGAAATACCTAACAAAAAGTCCAGAAACAAAGCTGAAAGTTAGGCGATGTGGATAGAAGAAAGAATATAGATATACATATGATCCGAGTGTGAGTGAGAGTGAACCCGAACCTTTTCCTTTTTTCTGAGTAAAATTTTTTGGAAAATATGGTAAGTCGTAAGTGTTCTGCTGTACATACAAAGGCAAACAAGAAACACTTTTTCCTCTAGAATTATGGACGCAAAGCAATATGTATTATGTATGCCTTCAAAAACAAATGGAGAGGATTGATCGGAAGTGATAAAATAATTTTACCAGTAATTTAGAAACATACGGGAATAAATCTCTATTAAAAAATTGTTTCGTTGAAAAGATTTGGAGGCATGTATGATAGCATAATGATAATAGAACAATTTTCCCGAAAATAAATAAACATAGCCAATCATTATAAGTATTGAACAAATGGAAAATGCATTAGCAAATTATGCTCCTGTCATGAATTATGAGGCGTGAAGGAAGAGCCCCTTTAGAAATGAAAAATGCTCTGGTGGAATGTGGCATGACGTGATTCATCAATTTTCCTTTTTTAAAGATGGGAAAAGACAGGACCCTACACGATGGTTAGTATCAAGAAAGTAAATAGAATTATGAAGTCACCACGTCATGTTACCTTTTAGTCAATATTAGAGAATGTGTGCCTTTTAAATTCGAACTCCAATGTGTAAGAAAAGAACTGTAGAACTGTTAAAAGAAGTCACTCAACTTTAGTATTCAAAGCGGCACTACTGGGAAGCTTAGAAATTCTATATCTCAAAATTCTTGGAAGGTCTTGATTAAGTCGATAGAGCGTAACGCTGAGATTTCATGGTTCTGCATGAGATCTACTTAACACGCTACATTTGCGCTTAATTTTTCAAGAAACCCATGATATGAAGATGTATTTACCACTGTCCCCAAAATAAATGAAGTACATGCATGCGTAAGGTCTGTTCGCTTCTGTTGAGTACAATTGAGTGATTTGGACTACTGCATATAAACCGAAGAAGTAGGCAAGTGTATCCTTAAAATGTACTTTCCAAAGAAATAATCACTTTCCAGTTTCCAATTTTACCCTGGTAAAAGTTGTGTTAAGGTTGAGAACAATACTCCAGACTTGAACCTTTAATGAAAGCTCACAATAACACATTCCATCATTCATCGTTTTCTTCCTATTTCAGTTACATTCGCGTCCTTTGAGTTACAAGACCCCGAACTGACACGGATGTGACGTCATCATATCACCATCTTTAACGTGCACCACATTGAACAATAAAAGTTTTGAGGAAAATGAAGTGCATGGCTCATGCCATAAATAAAAGATATCCTGACGTGTACCTACGACCACAACAACGCATACACTTACGCACTCCATATATATTTCCACAACGTAAAATGATCAATGGTGCATGCGGTCTGGCCAAAATTCTGAACCGACATGACACGGCTCGTTCCAGACTCCAGACCCAACTTCACCTGAAATTGTATTTAAAACCTGCTCCCAGAGCTCCTCTCAGATTCCTCATTATTCATCTGCTTACACGTGTGCACTCCGTAGTAAAAAAATCTACAAGGAAATTGAAATTCTCCTTGCTTCACATTTTATGTCCGTGTGGATCCCATTATGATTATTTTATGACTGTTTTGCATACATATTACATTATCTGTTTGGAATAGGGCATTGTTCCGCACTAAAAAACAACATTTTCCCTATTTGTTCTGTGAATTGTACATTGTTCCAAGTTCCTGCTATGGCTATGCAGTCTACCCTCCTTATGATAATGATGATGATTGTTGTTATTATTATTGTAATGGTTTATGGACCACACCTGGAGAAAAACGCCATTTCGAAATTGATGCAAGACGAATGCTAATAAGTATCTTCGTTCATCCACATAAAAATATGAAATGGGTATTGGCATTGGCTAAGACTTGAAACAATTACTTTTTTTTACTCTAAGATGCTTTCGTAACCCATTACAAATCAGTGATTTTCACTTCAAAGTTTTTCAGGGAGTGAATTGATCAGAACTCCTTTTGACAACACTGTAAGGATGTTGTGCTGCGATTAGGAATTTTTGTGACAGCGACCCATTGCACTACTCACAGAGATGAAATTTTACTTTGTATGCATTGCTAACGAGATCAAGCTGCGTGGATAGACAGAGATAGATCTTTGCCTTCTTTAAATTCTTTTTCTTTGTGGTTTTGGTGGGATTCGCTGGAATTTGTTTTGTTGGTTTCATTTGGTTTGGATTGTGGACAAGAGGACCCTTGGAGCATGACGAGTGCATGGGATTTGGATAAACTGATGGCCGTAATTGTTGCTCAGCAAGGGACTTTATCCTTTCATCATTCATGCTGGTGGTAATCTAATGCATAGCAAGTTGAAAACGAGAAGAATGGAGTTGGAGGAGGTTAAATATTGTTGTGGCCGAGGTTGTGCCTGGTTTACTCTGGGTCCAGACTGTCGGTCCAGGTCTCCCACTGTTTGTTGACTAAACCACAGGATTAGGAATCTGAGAAAATAAATCTCTGGACTTTTGAGAAGGAATAAAAGGAGCAGTCACAATTTTAAATTGTTTAAGATAAAACGATGAATGCGTAAATGTTCTAAATGGAAAGACAACAAAATGGACAGTGGAGTATAAGTTTTTAAAGTAAAGGTAACTATAAAAGCTAATTTAAACGAAACTTGGAAGTTGAAAATTCAGTATTTAGTTTGGAAAAGTCCTGGAAATGTTTACACTCGTTTAAATTCTGACTGCACAGATTTATCAGTGCCGGTGTGAAAGCAATTTCAATGAACTTAAATAAAATGACAGGTGGAGCTAACAAACAAGGGTAAATGAACCAATCTGGCTATTGTATTGGCAAACGCTTGAGAGGCTTCTGTCTTACCCAACAATTGGTCTTATTTTG
This sequence comes from Seira ritae, assembly GCA_027744415.1. Lineage (NCBI taxonomy): Eukaryota > Metazoa > Arthropoda > Collembola > Entomobryomorpha > Entomobryidae > Seira > Seira ritae. Next base: position 8,712 of record JAHZNI010001397.1, on the reverse strand, counting down.
ATAATTGTGAACCGAAGCCATTTTGAACTATTTTTACCTTCTGGCTACCTTTTAATAACTTCAGCCTATTTTCCATTCAGGCAAATTGCTAAAATCCATTTGGCAAATCGGCTAACGATAGTCATAGTCATAATAAATTTTGAATGGAAATGGAAAGCATCAAACTACGTTAGGAATATTAAAAAGGAATAAATACGTGAGCGTTTAAAAGCAGAAACTCTCGTCATTTTTATTATTTTAGCAGATTTTGTTCTTCCGGAATGTGCTCACATCGTGGGGATGGGGAAGTCAAAACAAAAATCTAATTTACCTACTGCGCTGCCAATGGTAATGCCTTTTGGCGATGCTGGTAATGGTAGTAAGCTCGTCTTGTCATATCCATTTCATTTCACTCGCCATTCCCCTTTCACATCCAAAATTCATTTTGACTTGACTTGAATCGAGTTAATGCACTCATGTTTCTAAATTAAAGCGTGAGAAATGCCAATGTTCACTTCAGCTCTTTCGTGATTCTGATTACGCCAGAGGCAGCGTTGAAAATCGAATGAGTGAAAGTGCAGAACAGAGACCAGTGACAAGACACGCTTAATTAACATCATGTCAACCGACAGAGGAGAATTCCATTACTCCGTAATTAACCATTATTAATCAAAATCTTGGAAATGCAGAAGCTTGTGCCCTGTCCTCCCTTTTCCATCTCTTTTTTTTGATAAAAACGGGATTGTGATTGGAAAATCGCAGCGAGTTCAAAAGCCCTAGAATCGAAAATGACCTGCTAATGCCATTAGCAAGTGCACACATTACACATGAAATGAAAAGCCCTGTTTGTATCACGAGCTTATAAAATGAAATCCGAGAGGTTTTTTTCTGGGACTATTTCTCCATGAGCTCTTTTAACGGATTTCACATATCAAATTTCCTTCCAGTCCATTGAGCGACACTCGAGACGAGAAGAAAAAAGTCAACGAGCCAAGCATAACCAAAGCCAGAGGCGCAGTAGTTTTGCTTGAGACATGTGAAACTTGAGCTGCAGGAAAAGCCAAAGGAAAAACAAAGCATGCTCATGCATGTCTGCCTGAACCTGGTGGACAATAGAAAGAAATTCTCATTCTCGACCATAGCTCTGGATTTTTGTAACCCAGCATTTCATATTTTCCTTCTTGAAGATTCATTTTCATTTGAGTTCGTTCAAATCTGAGACATTTGCTTGACCGAACATGAACACATAAAAGGTCGTATCGGATCGCATTAATTTCGAAGAAAATGAGCCTCTGTGTTTCTGCGAGTAGTTCACAAAAGAAACAAGAAGTGTAAAAAGAGTGTGGAGAAGCGACACCCACCCCTCGTAAAAACAATGAAATTCTGAGCATTTTACTCATACACTCGTTTGCATTCTATTTGAATACTTATGAAACTCGATACACGCCTCCGTTCATTTCGGATACGCGTTAGGAAACATACTAATAAAATTGCAGTGATTGCTCTTGGTAGACAGCATTCATAATGCTAGATAAGTACTAATGTGGAAAAATTTTATACTTTTGCTCACCTTATAAATTCAATTTGATGTTCTGAAAATCCAAGTGCAAGTTGAATTCTAAAGGTTTCCTTGCTTTTCAGAAATTCCATAAAATTCGATTTCAAAATGTTTTCTTCAAGCTTTAAGTTTTAAACTTGAACCGTACACTCCAGTTATTTTCTCCGTTCCGAAAACGTGTTTTTATTTTTGTTTCATGCGATCCCCATGGGGTATGCTTCATTTGACATTCCAATTCCAGAAACGCAGTACATAGCAGCTTCCCTGATTCCAACTTATTCCATGGGGCATACCATTCCACTACCACAATTTCAAGCTTAAACACTGTTGAATGACAGATAAAGAAAAGGAGCTTGAGCTTAGTTATAGGATTTTTAACGAACTCAGAGTAGTTTCTCACCAGAGTTAAATAAATATTATTATGCAATTCTACCCACACTCTTCACTTGTCATTCCTGTTTGATAGGGAATTTTTTTTTGAGAAAATGCAATGAAAAAACTTCCACTTACAAATTGAAGGATGAGCTCACTAATTCATTAAACACTATTCCGATTTCCATATTATATGCTTGCACAATAACTTGAAGACTAAGTATTTTACAGAGTACAATTGAAAGTCATGAATATGAAATGCTCAAACGTTTTATTCAACAAAGTGTGTGTTTATCTGCATGTTAAGCTCCATCATTGCTTCCTCTTTTCTGCTAAAAGGAAATTATGTATTGCGTGAATCCAAAGTTAAAAGCATGTACCGAGCCAAACCCTATGCCGACAACCAGACCAGCAAAGAGTCGAACGAACACTGAGGAGAAATTTCAGAACGCACACATACTTTTCCCCTTCTTCTTTGAACTGATTGTAGTTTTGAAAAGCTGTATTGAGCTTTTCGTCCCTAGTAGTCTTCGAGAAGTTGCTTCTGCTTTGGCTCTCCAGTCTCCTAGCCTATTCTGCGCGAGGTTGACAAACATGAGTTTACTTCTGCTAAACTCACTATAAAACTCTCCTGCCAAAGATTTCAACTAAAATCTATTCCAGTTCATACGAATTTCTCTTAAAAAAGTTCTCAAAGTTATACGTAAACATCATTAAAAAGTAAATACATCATGAGTTCATTTGTCGCGTGGGCTATTCTGGGTTGAGGAAGTTAAACGGTTTTTGATCCCACAGCCATTTGCCTTTCCTTACACTTAATAGCCCTCTCTATGACATGTTTCAGGACCAGTCCATTATCCATTGCATAACATTTTTAAATAGAGGTAAGTTTTTCATGAAGAAAGCACTTTTTACAGATTGCTCCTTACTTCCTGAACTCATAAAGTAAATTTGCCTCGTGTACTAAACCAATCATCGAGTTTTCTGTCGTGCCAAAGAAAGCTCAAAATATCGAAGTTCTTAAACTTTACTGCAATTATCATAATCATCGTCATACAATTAAAGACTACCCACACGAAGAAGTCGTAGTTTCTCTGACATGATATTCGTCAATCGTGTTCCTGCTCCGCTCCACTCTCGCGAAGGGAAATGCGCAATTCATAAAAATAAGCCTGGTCATCTTGAGCCAAAAACGTGTTCGCTTTGACTGCAAACGTTTGCCTAAACTTGGAATGAAAAGAGGTCTCCTGCTGCTCCAGAACGAATATCTAAGCACTCAAAAGGATTCACAAACGAGGTTCTATGGTAATCATAATAGCCAGGAAATGAGCAGCGACCCGAGCCGAACTACGAAGGTGCGGAGCGTGTGTTTGCGTAATATGCAAAACACGTTATAGCCACAACAATGAGCAGCAACAACAACCCTCAACAAAGGGCAATATTTATCATTTACGTTTAAGACCCATCACAATTATCTTTTTAAGGGAAAATGTTTATGACGATGAAAAAGCTTGCTCGGATTCACAAGAGCGTAGAAAAATGCAATTTTTCCTGGGATTATGACAGGTCATTTGTGTGAGGTTTACCCGCAATTGTGATTCATATTTATTTTCCTCACGTTAGAATGGCCATTTAAACCTTTTCTAAACAGCCTTGTTTACATAAGTTATGAATAGAAGAAAACATTTCTTCCTCTTATCAAAATGTGCGTAAGTAGAAAATGGTGAAAACCTTTTCTTTGAGAGAAACTAAAAGGGACGAGTATTGCATGACGAACCTGCTCTGACCAAATTGCATTCTTGGATTACTAAAGGAAGCAGCTTCAGGCAAGAGTTTTGCAGAGAAAGATTTTAAATGAGTAAAACATGCGTACAATACATGACACGCATATCATCGTTGGTCTCGTCCTAAAGGGCATATAGCACTAAAATATTTTATGCTACAACTAGACCGTAAACCGTATCGGACATCGTAAAAGATTTAATTAAATAGGTTTTGTTTCGTTCTGAATTTTACGGCTATTGATTTTAAAGGTGTGATTGTTTTGAGAACTGAAACAATTCATTTCAATTCGACAAACCTTCTCGTAATATGTAAACGCATTGAAATATTTTGCCGGCTATTGTTGCGTATACTGTTTTCAAATGTTCATTTTGAGTTTGTAAAATATTTTCTTTCGAATCAGTCTTTGTTATTACAACACAGTCATAAAACTGGGCTGGAGGTTTCCGCCGTGCCTACATTTGCTTTACTCGATCTTCTTGATGCGATATTCCTGCTTAACATCAAATTACGACTTGTCCCATTCACACCACATCCCATGTTTATCCCATTATGCTCACCACATAAAACTTTTTTATGTTCAATCTCCGGCCATAAAAAATCACTACAGTTAAAAAGGAGTGTGTAGTACTAAGAGTGAACCAAGGAGTTCAAAGAAAGTATGAACTTTTTATGAAAATGAGCTTCGTCAAAGATGAATTGTTTATGAAAAGAGGATTTTAACACGTTCCATTTTTTCATCTCTCTGTTCTGTACTGGCACTAGTGGCACTGGCCCATTCCTCAAGTTCCGCTATGTAAACAGCGTGGAATCATGTGGGCTGCGAAATGGTCGAGCCTCGAACTTGCTTGCTTTGAAGGATGAGAAAAAATTGTTTCTTCCACAAAATGAGCTGGAGAGAAGTTCATAAAAATATTTATCGACTGGAAGATGAACGTGACCAAGTTTATTTGTCCTACTGCCTACATCGTTTCTAAAATTCTTTTACTGCAAATTGCAATTACAATTTAGTGTGTAAAAATACAACGGATTGTTTATTGACAAGTTTATTCTGTTAGCTTAACCGTTTACTACGGTTCAGTTAGGTTTATAGTCGGTTTAATCAGTTGCGAGATACATATGTGTATCCACTGCCACTTTTTTTGTCAAAAAAGGATGGTTGATAGTTCCAAAATGAAAATAATGTAGCTACGGAGCATTTGCCTAAGCCGAAGGGTAAAGTGAAGTTTGGAATGCCACTTGCTGGAAATCATAGAGTTCTCCAGAATATTTTAGTTTTAGTACGAGTACGATAGCCGAATTAACAAATGCTCCTAAAATAACCTACTTTATATACCTACAGATACTTACTTTCTATCGATTGAGAGATGAAATTCATTCGAGGATACTCATAGCCAGAAGATCCACCTAACTGACTAAACCTCTAGCAGATAGATGCAGAGGGAAACTGAATGACCAAGTCACCAAGTAAGTCTGAAACTAGGAATTACAATCTTGTTAGAAAGTTGGAAAGAGTGTTCAATGACGATACAATCTGATAATTCGTCCAGAACAAAGAATCGATTAGGTCAGAACATAAGCTTCTTTGAATCAAGGAAAATATGAACAGGGAGCTACAAAGGAGTGGGTGCATGACGTGACTTTTTTCCTTTACAACTTGGGAACTAAATGGGCGCTTGTTCTGAAGCTAGTCGCACATTAATCCAGTATGTAAAAAAGATAACAAGAGAAAGGAACAGGGGCTGAAAAAATGACCTGAATGACAATGACGGGATCTTGATCTTGATTGTTCCAAAAAAGACAAGTCTCTTGTGGTTTTATTTCTCTTTATATATACCTACCATGCGGAATGCGGAACAAAACGCATAAACTAAGTAAGTGAATGGAAAATATTACGCGACTTACCTACACACTGTGACCCAAATTCATCGCAACGAATGATGCCAAATTTAATGAATAAATTAGAAATAAACTTGGCTGAAAATGTTAGTACGATGTCTCAAAGGTGTGTTCCAGGCAAAGTCCCTTACAACTCCATTCAAGATTTTCGAGGTCTTGCTGGCTATGATTAAATACTTATTCATTTCATTTCCAGATGTAATTACATACATACCTGGCTTCTTTTCCATTTCTCATTTGCTCTTTCTTATAAGAAAAGAGGACCCGAAATCCCTATGAACTGAATGCAATTTACATTTTTAGGGTTGCCATGCATTTTTTATTTTTTAAATTCCGTTCAGTATCTTTTCGGCATCTTTTTCATTTATTGCTTTCTGCAAAGTAAATTAATTTCGCGACAGTTATACAGTCTGAAGTCTGAACTCACAACCAAACTCTGCATTTTTATTCTTTTAGAACTCACCTTGGTTTATTTTCTTGATTATTCGCCTCAATGAACTAATTGTGAAAGCTCAAACTCGCATCTGAAATCATAGAAATAACAAAATGTGGATTCACTCTTGGGAAACGTAAGACTTAAAGCAACCAAACATTTCAGACTCGGGTAAAACTAAAACTAGTTCTGAGTTTCATTGCTTTTTTGCAGAAAAAAATCGTTTATTGTTTCGTTGCATGTTCCAGCTAATTAGCAGATTTTACAACATTGCTTCCTTCCTCTCTATCTGAGTTTTTTGAGTCTCCTGTTTTCTCAGATTTACTTTTCAACTCTATTTCTACACAACTTAGATTTTGCTCAAACTCTTCCAGCTTTACCAAATTCCCAAACTAATGTTAAAAGGATTTTGCTAAGTCACAGTTTACTTCCGGCAGATTCATTATAACTTCGTGATTCCCAGAAAGGTTTGCTTAAAATTGTAAAAATCGGTAAATTGCGGAGTTTATGCTCGCGCTAATTAATAATAATGCTTTTAAATGCGAGCTTTCGGTACGCCATGTTTCTATCCAACTCGCAATAAAAGTTGCATTCGGGGAAACGCTTTTGCAATACGAAAATGTTTACCTTCTTCAACTCTCTTCCTTCGGTTTCTGGTGCATAATAACGCTGATTTTTTCTGGATTTCTAAATGAATTTACCGTAACATTCCATAAGTTAATGGTTTCCTTCCTTTTCTTCATCGTTCCGTAAATGTTTCGACTGATTTTTTTTTGCCTACAAGCGTACATGAAAAGGGAGACTTTAACTTGAAAGGTTGCTCTTGAAACGGAACGGCCTGAGCTTGAGTAAAAAATCTCGTTCAAGTATAGTTTCCATTTTCCGTAAACCTCGTTTGTCGTATTGGGACTCGTGATTGCATGCATGCGTGTTCCCAGAACACCACAAACTCATGTGTGTATTGTTTATCCCTATCACTTGTACAATCGAATTGCAAAAAATTGTACATGACTCGATCAAGATCTCTGATCTCATGTTTCTAGAAAAAGCAACATTTCCAATTCCAATCTACCTTCCAATATGTAATAATGTAATCTATATCCTATATTCATGTATACATATGGTTAACTAAAATGCCATAAAATTGTCAACAGAAATATTACGAAGGAACCACACATGAAGCTGTACTAATGTCGAAGAAGCATGAAATATTCAAATGAGAAGAGAACACGCACCCTCGTAAAACGTAGATAATAAATTTAAGTCTACGCATAAAAAGCGAAGCAATTCAAATGGGTCTTCTAAAGAAGGTATGCATTACTGGAGTAGAAGTCATCGCTGTAACTTAAATTAAACAGAGTAAGCCTTCATATTTTTACGCAAGCAAAAGTTGTATAGGGTGAGTTTGTTTCTTAAACGTCTTAAAATTTATAGATCTACCTAAAAAGAAATAAAACTGGTTGTAATTGGATCAGACCTGACCACACATAGCTGTGAAAGAATCAGAAGAATGTTATTGGCATTGGAAACCCGTAAAATTGCACATCATCTTGTTAACTCTCATCATTTTCAAAACCATTGTAGGTCCAAATTTGAGGTGTAGTTTTCATTTAACTGATGTCCCTTATATCTCGTCTACTTAGAAAATTATATGCATTGAATTATTATGACAGAGGTAGAATCGGCCGTAAGCTAGACAACGACACCTGAAACCGAATCGAATTGTCAAAGAAAAGGCGAACTCATATTTCGTACTCAGATCTTCAGTGTTGTGAAACGGATATTAGGTAGATATTTCGTCATCAGTCTGATCAGATTGGCTTGTAAAGTCTAAGCAGACAATGGGAAAATCAAATTACAATAATAATAATTTAAAAATGCTGCATCATTGCAAGAATAAGCTGAACAGTCCGTTCTTGCAGATAACCGTACATAGTACATACCTACATATTTATTTAACCAGCAAAGAGCCCTTCGCTTCGCTCAGATTAGGTACCTTAAGGCACTTTACTCACACTATTTACCGCTCACAAACTATAACTGAGCTGAAAAAAGAAATGCTGCATCATTGCAAGAATAAGCTGAACAGTCCGTTCTTGCAGATAACCGTACATAGTACATACCTACATATTTATTTAATCATTGTGTCTAAATACTGAATATAGTGTATCCTCAAATAGGGTATGACCTGGCTGAAAAGGATGAAAACATATAAATTATAAATATGATCATGTTTGATCCATTGCTGGAAAAACGTTTCTACGGCAGTCCATAAAGCCATGATTACGCCTGAAGCATCACGAAAGATCATAACCATAGATAATAACCATAACCATAATAACCATGTTTAAGTATTATACATCTATGATCATAACATAACCTAGCAAATCATCTCTTAAAAACTCCCTAAAATAATATTGTAGAGCAAATATTGAATTCTACAATATCTGGCGACAAACGTATTTCTTCAGCGACATTTTATGTACCTGAATTGTGTGAAAACCTTAACAATGTTTTGAAGGTGTTTTAGAGTTGTTTTGCAGGTCATAAATTCTGAATAGGGATGTTCATCTGAATTGACCAGAACCAAATACGGAATTTTGACATGCGTGACCAAGCAACATGCTTACAAAGCTTATGTGAAGAAACAAGCGTGCTTATACTTAAGACTGAAACTGATGTCATATTG
>JAHZNI010001396.1:0-18041 GCA_027744415.1 Seira ritae | reverse complement strand
TGCAGTGGCTTTTGCTCTTGAGATATAAAAAAATATATAGAAATGGCAGAATATAATGTTTTTCAAAGGAAGGATGACACGCTGGGACATTATATTTGTCCTGATGATGACACAGGTAGCGTAAAAAATAATGAGAAAAAAAGAAGAAGAAATGGTTATAGTTATGACGGGATTAAAGGAATCTTGCACGGTGACGGTAATGTCACGTAGATAAAGATGATGCTTTTTGGTAGTGTTAATGACGTGTGGAAAATCGCCTTTAAGAGTATAGTTTTGTGTTGTTGTTGTTGATGATGATGATGCTCTTTACAGAAATAATTTCACTGGGTACCTATTTTAATAGAAGCTAATTATCTCTATCTCTCTCTGTATTATTGTGCGTGACTTGGTTGAGTTGAGTTCAGTGGATTGGATGGATAGATGATGTCCAGTTGTGAACTTTGAGCAATGCATTGCATGAATAGTATTGTGCAGTGCAGAAGCATCATCCACATTTCGCCTTTGGCTTGGCTTCTTTGTCCTGGAGGAGGAATCGAATCAAAATGGCTACTGGATGAAGAAGGGGAAAGAATGATGAAAGGAAACAAATAATAAATAATAAAATGAAGGACAGGATAATGATGCATTATGAATCCATCCAATTTCCTTATCTACTTTGGTGACTTCACGGCTTCTGTTGAACCATCATCAAGAAAGAATACAGATTCTCTTCGATGTGGTTAAAAGAGCTAAGCTAATAAATAATAGCTAACAATAATAGAGTTAATGATGGCAAGCCTGGAGCAAAAGTAATTTGAATGTATGTAAAGGTTCACGGGAAGAGCAGCGCAAGAATGACGAAAGAGGAAAGTCTTGGTTACATTAGACAACAACGGTCAGCAAAGAACGCAGACTGGAAATGATAGTGAAGCAAGAGAACAAAGCCAAAGCACTACTGTCTCGGTTAGAACCGATATCAGCTACTTCAACTCTTACTCTTGGTTTGCATGGCGACTGTTGACATGATTCTTTGATAAGATACACCATGCCTGGAGGAACTCTTCATTTTGAATTGACTTATCTATAGCTTTCAAAAATATATACTTCGTTGAATAGGCGAAGGTGGAGGTTGGAGCCACGGAGCCAGAGCAAGGGGAAATGTGATGTGATAAGAGTAGCAAGCAAATGATATGATTCAATACAACGCTAATTTAACTTTATTAAGAACATGGTTATTATTTCCTGGAGCACCGCATTTTGCTTCGTTTGCAAAAAGTAAACTTTTATGGTCCAGGAAAATATAGGCATCAATTTTCTAGAAGCAGAAGCAGAGCAAAGAACCGGTATCATAGATAAACATTTCAATTTTCCGAGAGGAGCAAGGAGGACCAAGTGCCACCACCATACAAAGAGAAAAGATAAGAAGATCGAGAGCGTTGCATAAATTTTCATTGACTCGAGTCAAATGATGAATGGGCCTCTGGCCCTGGCGACAAGTCAAGATTTTCCATTCTCCCTAGGAAAATTATGTATTCATTAATAAAATTTCTATTCCATTACATTCCATAGTTCCTATAGAGCAGTACAAGGAAAAGTTCACTTGATATTTTCTCCACAGATGAAGTTCAGTTCCGGTGTCGCTACTCTACGATGAGGAGCACGGTGAAAGTTCTTGACTTACTATCTGTACACATTATCTTAATGAGTTATTGCCACTACCACAGCAACCATCTCTTTCATATCACTTCCTTCAAGTGAAGTGAACTAAAGGACCATATTTCTTGCTTTAAAAATCAATCAGGTTCAAAGATTAGATTTTTTTGCATACTGAGGCAGTGTGCTTTTTTGACGTTTGACAATGAAATGGATTGATCACTCTGCTCTCCCGGTAAATACCCGTTTTCAGCAAAACTTACAAAATGAAGTAATTTACATTTTCTAAAAAAATGTACATCCATACATACCTTGCTTGATTACTCTTTGTACTTCTTTGAAGAAGAAGTTTATTAAAAAATGGGCAAACTACCTTTTCATCTTTGACTTTCAACCGTGCATCCCATTGTTGATGTGTGAGATGATACATTATGAGAGTTGTTGAGAATATATCCGTTTATGTTATGTATGTACTTGCTCTCTACCCGTTTTATAGATATGATGAGCTTTTTTTTACTATCATTATGAGGTGTAGGGTTTGCTTGCTGCTGCGATGATACCATTAATCAATGTCAAACTTAGCCTTATTACTTTAGAGCATACAAACAACGCTGGAGGAACCATATTAATATTAAAACGCTAAGTCTGTGTGTAACTTAATATTCAAACCACCATAGCAATTTATTTATGCCACCTTTTTACATCCAACTACAAAGCAGGTAACATCAGAAGGCTTCACTTTGATGGGTCTGGAAAATAAAATAAAAAAAATTTATTTGAAGTTCTAAGGAATGAAGTTGGCACAAAGTACCTTACCTGGATTAGACTTTTGAAGAACATGCGTGTTGAAGTAAAGCTTTAATTTACTTTTTTGAAGAAATGAAATAGGTAACTTAATTTGAACATTAAAAATGAATAAATAATCAATTCAATCGTGCTGTTCGAATTTCATCATGCGCATCCAATTTCAGAAACTACCTGAACTATGTATTGGATACAGAAATGATATTAAGGTATGACTTGAATTATAAAGCATGGGTCTTGAATTATAAACTGTAGTGCAAAAATTTGATGAACAATTTTGATCACAATTTCTATTGAACATTTATTGTCATCAAATTGCAAATTTTAGTCAGAAGCACAATAATCGTTATTGACATGTATTCAGTGTTCACAAGTTGCATCTTAATCAAGTTCTCAATGATAAATGTATTTTTGACATGGAAAAAAATACCTATACCACTTGTTATGTTGTATATTGTATGCAAGTTCCCAATAATTCTGCTGAAGAAGTCGATGTAACGCTTTCATAGAAAAAATCCACTTTGCCCAAATTAAGTTAGAATTTTGCGCTTTTCTGAAAAAAAAATTTTGTTCGTGAATCGTGATCCTCTTCGTCATAATCAGGGGAACATATTGTTCGGTAATAATATAGGATGGATGTAAGCGTAGTAGAAAAAATGGTGAAATATTGGTTTCTTTATTGTGAAACGAGATACTACTTCATTCATCTTTTATTTTTCCCTAATTTTTCATTTTTCTCCTTAAAAATTGGCTTCACTGTGAAAAAAGCGAGTGAAGCTAGAAAAAACCGCAAGAAATCGAATCAAATTCCAAACAAATATGTATTGAAGAAGAACGGAGCTAGCTGAAAAGCGCAGCGGAGTAATTGGGGTAAATACGATCTTGCTAGCAAAAATGTTTTGAGTAGAGTCATATCCACGTTCTTTCTTCAATTCTTTAGCCCTGAGACGGAGCCACTAAACCAATGAGCTTATACTTTATACCGTGTTGGATTTTTTTGTGATCTATGGATTACTATACGACTTGTTATAAAACGATGTATTATTGAGAGGTGTATTGTTTAGATGGCTCATGGTCTGCACGACCATCCGATATTTTTCTAATAATAATCCTATCATTATCCTTCTGCTCTTATCCGAGGAATAAAACAAGCTCCACCACCGCACCACCAACTCAATGGTTCCTTAAGAATAAGTGTATAGGGAAAATGATTATTATTACAGTGGTGGTAAAGCCGATATCATGACTTGTCTGAAGAAGTCTGGCATTCCTCTCGCTAAGACCTTAATCATAATGATGTGATCAACACGGCCATGCCACGATGAGCAAATGAGCATTCAATATAATTTGCCAATCACGACGACCCAGCCAAAGTCAAACGCGAATGTGTAAACAAATGTACGCATACAATACATACAGAGGAAGAACAGCGAGATAATAATATTGTTATTCTGAAACAAGGATTGTTTTCCATCATTACAAATTATTATTTATTTTGCACACGAGTCATGCCACTGTCATTAAAACACAATTTTTGGGAGGAAGAAAGTACATATTAGGTACCTTACAATGCCAAAGTATGTGTGCAGTTTCCTGAGAGAAAAACGGATGTTTTATGTTGTTTGTGTATGGCTGAACTTTAGAACTTCTGGGGCCTCTATGCCATTACCATTTGACATTTCATAGGTGACATTTACAGAGCGAATGTCAACTCATCTCATGAAGGAAGAGGCTAAATTAATGCATTTGAGACTGGGATATTTTTTGATGTGATGATGTCATCTTTCATATAGAGGATTTGACTTTTTCACTCATAAAGTTGACACGGGCGACATTTCCATTCATTTCTCTGGGAGATGATGAGGATGATATTGTGAAAACAAAATGAAAGCAGAGCGGGCTGCTTCTGCTCTGCAAGCAAGTGAAGCAATCCAAGTGGAACGAACTGTATCGGCGGAGCCTTTTAAACTCGGAAAGCTCATGTCATTTTCATTGTTTCCTGAGATGATATGATATGATGCGACTAAAATCTAAACAAAATGAAATGAAAAAAAGAACTTTCATGTCATGGATTAACTTTAAGACAAACGCAAGTAATCATATGTATATGTATTCTAGACTTCACATCGGTCCATGAGTGGGAGCCGTGTGTGGATCGAATGGAAAAGTTGCAAATTCACGACACCCTTTTCATCAGAATGTCACGGATATCAGACCTACTCAATCCCGGAAAAATTTTTTGAAATGAGTTGAAACAGATTTATAAAGATTTTTAAATCAAAATTACTATGATTTTTCTATATGAAATCGTTCTTGAACTTTTACAACTTTTCAGTTTTGAGGACCAACACGGGACTCACACGGGAGACGTTTTGCAGATTAACTTTTAAAAAAGGCCAACAACAGTTTTTTGAGCAATTTGACAAGCTATAAAAACCATTGACAATTTTAAGTTGATTTTTTGAGCATGACGAAGTCATAAAAACTCATGAAATAAAAAAAGTTGACTTGTGTGGTTGGTGGTGATCATTGATCATGCCCATGCAGAAATACATATTGTTAGGTAGGTGCCTCTCGTCCTGTGAAATTACTGTAGCCATCAAGTCTCTATTTTTATTGTTATTTTAAAAAGTTAAGTTCGTAACTGAAAACAATTAGAAGAGCGAGAGAGGAAAGAAAGGAAGGAGTAAAAATTGAGTTGACTCAAAAGCTTTAGGAGTGAGTGCTTGTGAACTGAACTGTGCTTTATATATTTGTAAATGCGGTTAAGTTTATCCTTTTAGTTTTGGTTTTTCTCTTGAAAGACACAAGTAAAAAACGGTGCTTTTTGTTATGTTTGTGGCACTACTTGCACTGCACTGGTGAAAATGGCCTTTAAAGACATCAAGTCTGTTTTTTAGGTTATCTCCGTGTGAAGTGTACAGGAAGAATAGAAAATTTCTTTGAAAATGGACATGGTTTTCTCAAGGAATGCTTTTACATTTTTGTTGAGGAAAATAAATTGTAATGATATTTTTTAAGGAAAATAATATGCCCTGTTATTACTGTGTTATTGTTAGCCCACACCACACACGTCACGTCGGGGGGTCACAATTTGAGGGGAAATTGTATTTTCTCATTTTTACAATTCAACATTGCTGCATTCTAAAAAAGAATCACATTGTAGTAGAGATTTAAAGGAAGAGGAGATACATAAAGGCTTCTGATCCCACTCTGCTGACATTAATAATTTTTCTTCCCTTTAAGATGACATGACTTTAAAAATGGAGGATCAAGTAACTCGTAGTCCCACAGCACAAAGGGTTAAATATGATGACGAATGGGGATGACAAAGGAGATGTGATGACATTATTGCATTTTTTTTGCACGTTATATGATAAATGGATTTGATCATCATTAACTTCACGCTGGGAAAAATATCAAATATTTACCTGGAACATGCGAAATGGCACGACATAAAACCCCAAACTGTCATCACATCTTTCGAGCTGTAGCTCATATAACAAAATTGAAAAAAGAATTTAGCATGTGGATCAGCTTCAGCTTTATTAGGTTAACTCAAAACTCAAAGCAAATAATTTTCAGGGTTAATTGTTGAGCAATCAATGAGAAGGAGAGGTGGGAAAATATATGTAGGGTGGATGACTAATGATGTTAAAAATGTAATGCAATATCAGGATTTCTTAAGAAGTCGAAAGGAAAGTATTAAATTATAAGTAGGTTCAACGAAAGAAAAATTATATTTTTGTGGGACTTTGGCTCAGTTAAAAGCAAAGAACTGGACAACTGTTATGTTACGCATTCGAATATTTGAAATTATTACTACATACATACTACTACCACCATTCGAACAAAGTCAAATGAATTTATATTTTTTAGTAAGAGATGTAATGGGGGAGTGTCCCTGCTGCGTTTGATTCCTTCATTTTTTGAGAGCTGTCATAAGCCAAAGATATTTCTTTCTAGTGGAGTTGTGAAGTCCAAGGGAATGCGCAGCGAGTGGTGTACACTCAGGAGGAAGAAATGCCCTCTTCATTTCCCAATACATAATATGAGCTGAAGAAAATAATTAAATGTGAACTGAGCTTGACGTTATGGAATGGACCCTTTTTAAGCGTTAGTCATGCTTTAAATTTTCAGTTGAACCGAGACGAAAACTTTTTTCCGAACCCTTATTCAGATATTTTCTCACGTGTAAAGGTACTGGAATTTTTTACGTCCATTTTACGCATCTCGTTGCTTTAAGAAAAAGATGCAATGTAGAAGCTAAGAATAACTTTCGTCTTCCAAGGAAAGTTGAGGCTTGTTGAACAGAGTTGAGTAACCATCTGAGCAACCTATTCTTAAATCAACTTCTGAATTCGAGTCGAGTTCATATTTATTTTCTGGAGGAATGTCAAAATTGAATTCAAACAAAGTGTGATTTATTTCCAATTTTCCCCGTCTGAGCTCCAAGCCAACTTGTTGACTCGTCTTTGTGCTCCGCTCCTGATTCACAGGACATTAATAACAATTCTTTCTTGAAAGTTTTATATGGAGAAGCCGCTTCATTCTGAAAAAAATGCTCCAGAGACAGAGAATCCAATTCCTTTTCATGAAAACGGAACAAGGGAAAAGTCAAAGGCATTGGTAGGCTTTTTCATTCACTTGGCCTTTTAAATGTCTGTATTTCATTCGCTACTTTTTTTTTGTTATTTTATATCATTCATTTCATGATGATGATACAACATTTGAGTCGGGATTGTCTTCAGTAAAAAGCGTCGTGACATTGCTCATGCTCACACCAAACTAATGACAATGACTGCACACATTCTTCACGTCTGTAGCAAGATTCTAGTCTCGATAAGAAAGTAAAGATAACTTTTTAAGTGATAAAGAGATCGCTCAAGTGTCACGCACGACGACGCTCTCTGCTCGCAGACCATTTATAGTCATTATTACATTATCTTCTATCAACATTATTGTCATTTTTTTTTGTCTTTTTGGCTTTGGCTCTACGAACTTTTATTTCTTCCTGCCATCATCGTCATCAACATCCCATCTCACTGTTAAATGGAGTTGGCTTACCAGAACAAGTAAATTGAAAGTTAATTGATGACGACGATGCGATGATGGGGACTTGAAATCAAGAAGCAAGACGAAGAAGAAGGGATGGTCCACTCATCTTCAAGCTCATTTCACGCTCTCAGCATATCCTTTGCGAATCGCAAATATTTATTTTTAGTAACAATACCATTTTTTCAAAATTACATTTTACTTCGTGGTGGGCAGAACTTCATAAAATGGACAGAAATTGGACATGGTGGCATTAGCATAATTGAAGATGTAAAAATGAGTTAAAAGGTTTTTTGACTTCGCACTCAGACCATCAGATACGTATGTACAATAGATACATAGACACTTCTTTCTTTATGAAATAGCTTACAAATGACTTCCTTGGGCACAAAAATTTGTTTGTTGAAGAAAACTTGGGGAAACCTCGATTTGGCTGCTGTCAAGTCAACTTTGATTCCTAATTGACAGCGAAAACAACTTCTCCCTCCTTTTTTTGTTAAAATAAAAAGCTTTTCGTAGTTAGTTGCGTTTGTTTCCGTGGAAGCCTTCAAGATCAAATCACAAAAATAGTCTACAAGCCTATAGGCAGTCCTGAATAATTATGGTCTTATGACTTTCTCCATCTTGGAGACATCCAATGTTCGAAGACATGGATGGGTCGTGAATTTGATTGCATAATTTCTCTCCGAAAGAAACCCTCTTCGTTGGTTTCTTAAATTTCCTTGAAACGATCATTTAAATACTGATGTCCTGCATCCACTTGAAAACTTCCTCCATAAAATATAAAAACACCTAAGCACATACCTTGCACTTACGTGGTATGCACTGTATGCACTGTATTGTCACACGAAAAAATCGTAAAAGTGTTAGTGTTATTATTGGGTTTCAATAATGCTGACGCGTGGGAGGTGGTTGAAAACCCCACTAAATATTTAATTTATGCCATTTTGATTTGGAATGCATGGATGAAAGCAATAAAGTAGGAAAATTGGGACGGGATAGGAAGGGAAATGAGATTGATTGATGACTGGCAATTTCTCTTAGCAAAAGAACTTTTCCCAACAAAAAAGTTCCATTTCCTCTTCTATCCTCTTCCCATTTCCCTAGTTGTCGGTTGTAGTAATCAAATAAAAAATCCATAAGTCCGGGACAAAACTAGATCCAAAAATAAATCAAATTATTTCGTCGTTCTAACTCATGCCTACGATAATTAAATTGATGTTTTCATTAGACCTAATAATTTCCTTTTCAGGTACACGTAATTTATTTTCATAAAAAAACATCAATACGTTTTTCGGAGAAGAAGCATTTCATTTTAATTTCCTTTTCTCCACAATTCCTTTCAGGTTATTGAGCAATTATTTTTCGTTCGCCTGGTGGGTAAAACTCCGATAGAGACTCTGATCCGGGATATGCTCCTCTCGGGAAGCTCCTTTAATTGGCCATACATCTCCACAATGTGACAGTCCCCTTTCTCAGTCTCATCATCGGGCATTTCGAGTACAACCACAACGGCATCCCATCATCATCACCATGTGCTGGCCGCAGCAGCAGCTCACGCCCACGCATTGGCTCATCATCAATATCAACATCAACAACTGACCACAACACAAACACCAAATTCCTCCTCCAACAACGGAAGCAATCCTAACCCTCCAAACGCTAATGCCATTATCCGTGCCGCTTCAACATCATCGTCCACCTCTGGAACAGCAGCATCAGTTCCCCCAAACAACCAAAGCCAAGTCCAAAGTAGTAACAACGGCAACGGATATCTTCCCTTCCCATTCCAGATCCCCACTTAAATGCCAATCCGACTTGTCACTCCGAATCAATAATCAAATTAAATGTGCTAATCCATCAAGTGTAATTCTTGCTTTGCGTCCGTTCGTTACTTACTCCACTCCTCAGAAAGGAGCTATTTTTTGTTGGAATGCGTATTGGAGAATGTGGAAAATTACAATTAAGATGCGATGTAATTAGCAATCCATCATTTCAAATTGAATGGGAAACCTCGATCTTGGCATTGGCAAAAAGGAGGAAACAAAGTTGACGTTTTAATGGAATGACAAAGAAGAGGTATTGGCTTTAGAAATTGTATTGAACCTCCCTCTTGTGGTCGGTAAATTTGATGGGATGTAGGGAGAACCGAAAATCTGACTTACTGTTTACAAACGCCATCTGTTACAAAATGCTCGCCCTTATGCAAAAAAATGAAGTCATAGTCAAATCACATTAAATAAATAATTGTTATTATCTTCTTTGTTAAATAATTATTTTTAAGGATTGTGTGATTCACGACTACTTTTAGTTTAATTATATAATACACAGTTTGGGGATATTTTAAAAGACAAGTGACACGCTATGATGATTATTATTACATAATGCATTTGTTAAATGCAAATTTTAGAATTTTCAATTGCATAATATGCTTTAATGATGAAATTTCAATCAAAATTGGAATTAATTATTTTGAAGAGGAAAAAACTGTCTCTTTTAAAATATACCCCAAAATTTTTGTACTTGTACAAGAACCCGGTTTTTAAATTTAAAATTAAATGTTCTTTAATAATATAAAAAATGGAATTTATAATCACACGGGCAATCTACCAAGCATACTATTTACCAAAAAAATTCTATATAAGTAAGTGAATTTAAATTTAATATATATTTTATGAATTTGCTCAGGCGATCGAATGCGACAATGGTTTAAATGTTGTAAACATTTCTAACAGTGTAAATTTTTCTTTGTAGAATTTGTTTGGTAAGCTGAGGTGCTCCACACAAAAAATGTTACTTTTAACTAAAGATCATGTATCTCAACATATATTATGTAACTTTAATTAGGAATCTCCTGACAAATCCGTATGTCGTACGTCAATGCATTTAAATTGAGCATTTCATTTCGGTAATTTACTGTCCTTTCCCGGTCACAAAAGCAAGTCGTGTTAGGAGCACAGTTCATGTCCTTCTACTTAAAATAAAGCAAGATTTTTTAAAATAATAATTAAGTTAAAATACCTTCCGAGAAATTTCTACGTAGAGAAAATACCAAAGTCTGACGAATGAAGAATAATTTTTGTTGCTTTAGATTGCGAAAGATCGATAAAACTCATGAAATGAAGATGTTAGGTACATTGTTTAAGGAAAATGTTTGAAACTTTAAATGATTTTAGTGCATGACATTATAATTATAATAGTTGTAGAGCAAAGGGTAAACTGTAAATAGAATTTAAGTCTTGCCATCTTAAATTATGATACAATTTTAGCAATAAAAAATGAAGAACCCCGTTAATAATAAATTAAGTGTACAAAGTTTTAATCATGTGTATCCCAATTTCCGAGAAAAAAGTTGCTCTCAAAAGCACCCGTACCGAAATCGAAATTAAGTGGTTAGATATTTACCTATAGAAAGTTTGATATTATTATTGACGAATTCTTTTGAGTCTCATCATTTTAAAAATTTGACCAGAGGAAATGATTACTACTAAAGTAAAAGTGAAAGGAAGAAATATTAAAGTGAAAATAGATTTATCTAATTTTTTGTTAAGCTTTTGCCTTCAAGAATTACTACAGATGGCAAATGATTTTTGTGGAAAAAATAAATGAATTATGATGATTGATCTCGATTTGTTGATTCAAAAATTACAAAGGACTTCCTATTATGTATTGCGCTTTTTTAACTGGAAATGCAATGACTATACTACTTAAACTTTCTTTGGCATATTGATATTTTAAAAATCATTCCATTTAGCATTCAAAATTAGGTCATTCAAATTTACAAATTGGAAATTGGAGCTAAAAAATTGAAATTCCAAACTGACCAGAAGAGCTCAAACGTTTATCGGTATTTACAGCCAAAAAGAAAGTTCTTTGCAAGTATGTAGGACCATTATGGCAATTCTGGCCCACGCACGCATCTCTTCAATCTAGCGTTTAATGGTCTGCAACAATCGGTATTCTACCTAATTCGAACTCTTTTCTAATATGACCTTCAATTCGACCTCATTATGGCGAACATAGACCATGCCCATCTGAATTGAAGATTTGCTTAGCAAACGTTGTTTATGGAGAGTCGTATTATTCGCGCATTTCATAGAAAAGGCCGGCCTATGAAAATATTGTTTGCATATCACTGTTTTCGAAGCCATGTAAATTGTCAGTGAGTATGTCTGCTCGTATAAGTTGTTTTTGTGTTCATGATATATGTAGGTAAGTGTTGTCAATTATTTTCAACAGTTGACACTAAAAAAAGATGAAGTAAGTACCTTAAAAGTGAGTATTGAACAATTTAAGTTTTTAGCTCTGAGTCCACTATGTTTGCATTTAATTTGTCATTCTTTCTCTTATCATTTCAAAGTTAACTTTAAAAAATATTTTATTCCAGATTAGAATAGATAGAAAGCAGAAACTAAGGTGCATGTCGTGCATCGCGCATACGTGGATTCTTATTAGAAATAACGTTGTATTTCAGTACTTTCTACAAAATGAACATAAGGACAACATTTATATTTGTCCCAATAGTTTTGATTTTAATCATTCAGGCCATCTGTTCAATCTCCGAAGCTCTTATAACGTCAGCGGAAGGAAGTCTCCATTCAATCGATTCTTGGCTTTTGAAAAATTTCAAGCAGTGTGCTCTAAAGTTCCTTGGAAATCGTCTGGAATGGGAAGAAAGGATTCCCTTGTTTGCAAATCGTATCCCTGTGGCAGTAGAAGCATTGACATTTCACCAGTTTAATGAGAGAAAAAAGCAATTCACAACGCTTCCATCATCGCCTAATACCGCTGAGCAATATACCAGAAGTTCCCTGTTTGATCGGTTCGAGTATTGGACCCATCATGAGGCGGAGACCAAGACCAAGGCAATCTCTCACAAAGTGGCATGAAGTCTTTAAATATCGTGAATGTAATGCCCGCTTAATTTTTCCAAATTACGAGAGCTACTTAACAGAATACAATTACCGAAGTCTCATAGACGCTGCGACAGAAGCAAAAGATATCACTCTAGAGAATCCGCATTACATAATTCTTATGCTTGAGATACCTTCCGAGCTAGAGTACGAGACAAGATTTTCGAGGAACTACATGAGGAGCCAGCTAATCTATTATACAGCGCTGACCTCCATCCCATTGCTGATTTTTAATTCCACTATGGTCCTGATACATCCACGGATGTATGGATCAGAGGATGATGTATTCATGCAAAAGGATGACATTGGTTTAGGGATTCATGAAATCAAGGTAATTTGGCAATCGGCTACGAGAAATCTTAGACAAGGAGCTTTTGCTTTCTCCATTCCAGAACCACATGAAGACGAAAGAATCAAATTTCGAAGTTGTGACCTCTACCACACACGACTTTTTAGTCCAACTGGCCCGTGTACTATGAATGCGCTGGCAGCGCAGTACAACTTCTCGTTGACAATATGGATCTCTTATTTTTCGCCTCACACCGATAGACTCACGAAATACAATAGTATGACCCCTGAGCAAATCAAAACATCATTCCTGGATCGAATTGGTTCGGTGGACCACAGTATTTGGTCTCCGTTTGGCTGTGAATTCATCCAATACAAGCACATGATTTTCATGACAAAGCACCACGCATTAAACTTTAAAGCTCTTCTCCTGCCATTCGATCTGATTTCGGGATGCATGTCCCTGACCACTACCCTCCTGACATTTTCCTTTTTATTTATCTACCTAAGAAAGTACTCCAAGTTGGAATACATCAACATATTTCGGAAGGTACTACTATTCCAATTTAAATCAATTTTCGAACAGAATGATAGCCTTGGTATAAGTTATTTTGGAGGAGAGTATTCTGGATATCTGGCAGTGTCAACTTGGCTGTTGAGCTGGTACATTATGGGCAATGAGTACAAAGCATACATGTACTCAAGCATGAGCGCAATAACGATTCCCGAAACACCACAAAATATCCCTGAACTGGTGGGGCAAAACGCAATTCCGTATTTCACTACTACAAAGATGGACGTTGGAGAGGCATATTCGGCATTAAAATATTCTCTGATAGATTTTCTACGCGTGGAAAAGATAACAAGTACAGTACACGTAATTCGCAAATTTCGAGACAAGCTTATCTTCATGAAGGGAGACGAGTCTAATATAATCTACAACATTACGAGGAAGCAGGCAATTAAAACAGATTCAGAAGATGATGCGGATGTAGTGGTCCCCCAAACGTTTGCACTTATTTCGCAAGAGAGGGATATGAAAGCGTTTGTAACTCTCATTAAGAAATTGACAGACTTGCTGACTGTTCCATCCGAGTCGATGACATATTTTGACAGTAGAATGCCATGGTATGGCAGAAGGAATTATTTTACTGAAGCGATCATCCACGGGCTGGCCAGACTGGAGCAATCAGGCATTTATCGAAGGTGGTCTGAAAATTATAACTTGTACTTTGTCGCTGACCGCTTACAAGCAATGGACGTGAAGCTGAATAAGAGCGAGAATAGAAATAGATATTTCTCAATGGTCTTACACACTTCTAACAACCACGGAAGAACTAGCGTAAAGGGAAGCTCATTTTCCTTGGAAAATTTTGATCAACTTGTTGTTGCATGTGGGTTTCTGGCTTTGGTTGCTGTAGTAGTATTTTTCGCGGAATTTTGTGGATGGGTTGCAGTGAAAGCGGCTCATGAAAATTTTCACCAACATAGAAAATAAATGAACGATTGTCCTAATTCACTGAATCGAGTTTGGCGCAACTAAACATGTAGTTATAATGTAATTTGTAAGCTATATACACTAATGAATTGCCTATGCTTGAATAAATAGCCCAATGGTCAATGACCAAATAATGAATTGAATGTACACTATGAATTGCAGACAATCTATGAATTATTCAACATTTTTATGCATTACCTATGTTATTGTTATCCATTTGTTGCTGAAGCCCATATCAATCGTAAATTTCAAATCTGCGCTATTCCATAAAATATAATAACGACAAATTCAGGTTTGATTTATATGATATGTTGAAATTATTATTGTCAGCCAATCTCTTACTAATTCTCGCTTTCGGTAAGACCTTTCAGCTAAAGAATTTATTTGATTTGTTCATAATGATCTTGAAGTTTGCTACTGTTTGTGTGGTGCTATAATACTGCATGCAATAATTTAAAGGCTACACCGGGGCAATATGTGACTTGGTAATCCGCAGTCGAAAATGTCGTGAAGGCTACAGAGAGCCCCTTATAAACTACGAACTTTTTGCGGATAGATTCCTCAAATATTGCTGTGACGAAAGGATTGCCAGGAGTATGTAAATGCATACATACCACCATTTTATAAACCACTTACCAAACAAAAAGTATTCTCTGAAATGTCTATAAACGTTATTATTTTAAATGTTTAATCACTGTTAGACAATAACAATGCGATCAACGAGTTCATTCAAAGAGAAAATAGTAGATTTCTAAGGTCTTGTCCAAGGACAGAATGCAGTCCGGACACCAACTCGGATCTGTGTCCATCGTTGGACTCGCGTCTCAAGGAAGTACGGCCTCGTCGAGAGAACTGCATTCTACCAAATGGCGAAATTGGAATAATACGTACCTGTTGTACAGAAAACGTGCCTATAAAAGGTCTCAAGTTGCATTCATATTTTACTCTTAAAGGAAACATTTGAACTACAAAATGTAATTCAGGTTATGAATTCAGAATTCATGGACGTGATATGTAAATACACATACTGGAACACAGAAAATCGAATATGTCCTCATGACAATATAGAAGTGTATGCAGAATACCTGAATGGCCAAGTCCGAAGAAGATGCTGTGATTACGGGGGCAATCTTTGTAGGGCAACTTATAAATTTACAATAAACTCGAAGCATATGTGTATGAAGTTATGCTGTGACCACAATATTTTTTTCTATTTTCTTCAGCAAATTCTGATTATTCGACCATCCAAGACTTTTACCGAAGGCTTACAGTGCAAGTGTGTGAAAGCACGCCTTGTCTAAAGGTTACTCAGGAGACAGAAAATAACCTGTGCACTTCTTTACCTGCACGCTATGTTGATGGTGTAAGACTAGAGTTTGAAGAAAGTAGCCGGACGCCCTGCGGTGGCGATGCTTCTCGAGAAGAGGATGAGGAAGATGAAAGGGAAGATGGCGTAGGCGTGAATAACAACCGAGCCATGTCAGCCGAGTGTTGCCCCAGATTCTGAAAATAAGTTTTAAATATGTATCTATCTATTTACCTAAATCATATGCATTCTTAGCTTCTTTGAAAAACAAGGAAATTATTGAAATACCACACATCACATCACTAATCACATTTTGCAAATTTGGCGAAATAATAACTGTTTTCAATTTCATGTGAACTTTATTTCGTAGTCAGTTGGGGAATAAGTAAGAGTTTATTATCGATAATTGGTAGTCGCATTATCCGGGGAACGTTCCCATCAAACTTTTGACGAAGGGGTGGGTGGGGGGTTCGTGGTCTCCATTTAAAGCCCATGTTAAAAAGTGCGTGACATGGGATGGGTGGGGGGTAAACCGCCGATTTTCGGGACGTTTGATGGGAACGCTGCCTATTGTGTTGTACATATCAGGATATTTTACGCACGGATCCAAACAAAATATGCATTAATAATTAAATAATTAGCTTAATTAAAAAAATTAGCATTAAACGTAGATTTGAACCTATGCTATACTCTATCGGTTCATGGATTTCAGTTACCTAAGTCGATTTTTTGTGCTTTTTGATTGCTTTCCATAACACTAATTGATCTTAATAAACATGCCGAGGATAACATTATGTACATACTTGAAATTCAATTAGAGAAAAGTTTGAAGAAAGTTTCTGACACAATATACATGCCTATGTTATTTTTGAAAATATATTTTAGCCCTTCTTCGTAACAACTACAACACGATAATTCCTGGCACCATCGCTATTGCTTCACGGTTGTATCGAACACGATAATCCCAACTGTAGGAATGCTGGCTTACTGCTACGCAAATCTATTTCTTAATTTTAGAATTGGCCCAATCCACCTAGCACTATACTTTCCCAGTATCCATCAAACATTCTCACCACCTATTAATGATTCCTGGATCTTTCGATACCTAACAATATTGTCCTACTCATTTGTCACTATGGAGCTATCAAGGATAGTAAGCATGGGAATTGCACTAATAATATTTACAATAGT
This sequence comes from Seira ritae, assembly GCA_027744415.1. NCBI lineage: Eukaryota > Metazoa > Arthropoda > Collembola > Entomobryomorpha > Entomobryidae > Seira > Seira ritae. The sequence goes on along the minus strand of JAHZNI010001396.1, from coordinate 1,354 downwards.
CTCCAGGAGGGAATTGCTCGAAGCCATGATAAGGAAAGCATTTATAGGGGAATACCAAAGTCCGAGTCCATTAAACTCAATAGATCAATGGTGGTCCTCAATGTCATGATGAAGTATAGTCTGGGTTCTTTAATTTCATTCACCATGGGATTCGGTTATGAGATAATCCTTCTAGTTCTTACTGCTGGATTTGGAAGGAATCTCCGTCTTCGTGTATTGGAGAAAGTTCAAGAAAGAAAGTGCTTCAAGAAAGTTCTATGGGATTGAAGAGGTAATGTCGATATACTGCACCAATGTTTCCATGGATTAGATCACTCAGGATAATTTCCATTATGTAATGTATGACATTCACTTAAAAGCTGAATAACTGAAGCTGATTTTAAAAGAATAAGCTCGAATCATTTCCAAAATTAATCTATGTATCAGTCAATTTGCTGATTGAATTTGGAACTGATAAAAGAGGCCGAAAAGGGAGAAATTTTTTTAAATAAAAATAGTTCTAGTTCATACGAGAGGTTATACCAAACCAAAACGGACATGCTTCATCCAACTTACAATGCAGTATTTATTTACTCCCTCCAAAAATTAATCATAATAAAATGCTTATCTGCCTGTCCATGTGAAGCGCGTGCCGCCAAAGTGATAGGAATACATGCGATCATGATGAGCATGTATAACTTTTCCAGTTTCCCAAATACAATGATGTAAACTAGTTTTAAGTGCTATAGTATCAAGCTCGTCGATATAGCCATTTCAGATTATTTTTACAGGCTCATCGACTCATCAGTGTAAGAAATGAAAACATGCAAAGAAAAGAAACCTCCGCAATTTTTTCAGCGTCCATTCAATTCGGCTTTTTTTGCGGCAGCACTATAATGCTTACGCGTAGTCAAATATTACGCTGAACTTCGTTGCTTGAAGTCAAGTTCAGGTTGAAAAGTGAACCAAGCCAGGAAAGAAACTGCATCAGTTGTAAATCTGCAATTGAGGAGGGAAGTTTTGTGGGAGTGAATGGAAAAGTGTTCGCGAAAGTTCCACCATTATGTCAAAATTTTATACAACCTTTTGGGTTTGAAAATATCAAATCATTTGTTTAATTGTCAAAATACTAGTTAAAATTTTGCATTTTGCAATTTCACGTAAGTTTGATTGTTTGATTTCAGAAGATTTGTGTCTTGCATTGCCCCAGTGTCAATATTGCAGTGATTACAATATACCATTTATACAAATTTGAGACAAATCAAACTGTCGATAAAATGATAGTTGTTCCATTTGTAAATTCACATTTTATAGTAATAAATATTATGAAAGTTTTATTGTTCAAGAGAAATTAAGATGAGCACAACGATTCTTT
>JAHZNI010001395.1:0-11856 GCA_027744415.1 Seira ritae | reverse complement strand
AGGTCAAGTGAATTGCAAAATATAATCCCTAATAATAATAGTCTTTTCCCTTAATTGAAGTGAAATGGCAATTGGCAAAGTAATGTAAATTCAAACGAGGTCGCATGTCTAAAACTCCGATGACGCCTACCTACTATTTCCAATGAATCTCAATCCTCAGCCCAGCTTCAGGAAAAGTTTTTTTCCGGTTATTTTCCACACCCCTGCTCTTTCGATAAAAAAGTACTACCATCTACCATTACGAGTTGTCTTTTCACATTAGCATTCCAAGTGGAAAATGAATGTTCGTTAGAGCATCACTATCACTCACTCAGTGCTTTGTCACCGGTTATGTTACATTTTCCTCTTATCTCCTTCCTTGAAATTCACAACTAAATACTTCTACTATTGCGCCACGTAATATCGAATACCGAATGAACATTTAAAGTCAAACTTGTAAATTAAAAAGTCAAAGTTCAAAAAAAAGTAACGCGAAAGCAAAGGCGGTATCCATTAAAATTGTTCGTTTGACAAGAAACTGTCTGGAAAAAAGAGAGAAAATATGTTCTCGTTTCTCGTAATTTTTTCGTCCTTTTAGAAACATTAGATCTCTATTTCTCGGGAGCAAGCAAAGCACAAGTGAAAATGAAAACTTAAAAGGAAGTTCCTTCTTTTCTTGTCTGAAATGAGTTTCTTCCTTTTTTTAAAAAATTTTCCAAAGAGGGAAATATTCTTTTCAAGATTTTTTTTGAAAAGAGTCAAGTCAAGGAAAAAGGTAGAAGAAGAAAATTATTCCATAAATAGCTACTTTGAAATTGATATGCGCTCTGCTTCATTCCAACTAATAACGTAAATTTTCACAGGGCTTTAAGTAGCTTTCTCAAATGTCTAAACAATAGAGCTTTTTACGACGTTCCCGTTCATTGAAAATTTGAGGAAGGCGTATTTCTGAGGAGCAGTAATCACTGCGGAAGGAAGAAAAAAAAACTATCTATTAAAATGATATGATACGACATGGAGGAAAAAGGAGCAAGCAAGCAAGTGTAGTGTAGTGCTGAAACGAATTAGGAGGATGAAAGGAGAGAAGTTGGAAATTACCTTGTTTTCATCCTTATCATGACAGACACTTTAAAGGAGATAAAAGGAAGCTGATAATAATAATTTCCCAGTTTTAAATAAAAATGAGCTTAAGCTACTACAAAACACGCTTACGTGAAAAAAATATATCATGGTAGTTTTGGAGCAATTTATAGAGATACTTCACGGGAAACTGAAGAAAAAGCTTTGAGTTTGAATTTGAATGTCGTCGTGGGTCGTTCGTGGGCTAAAAATACGAATTGACATTTAGTTTTAAAAGAGTGAAACTGGAAAAAATTTGCTTCAGTTTGAACTAAAGTCTCTTTTTCAAACTTGTAATGTTTTTGCCTGACGATGCATGTTCTTCACTGCTTTTTGCTTGCTCACACGCTAATTGCACTTGATGACCATTCAGTCGTGTTTTGACTTTTCCAATTCCTGGAAGCAGATGTGTATTTTTTCATGGAAGGAAATGTACAGGAATATTTTTCCATTGAAACTTTTGAGGATTTTTTTTCACGAGACTCCATTCCATTGACAATCAAGAAAAGACTCCAAAGATAACACAAATGTCTTTTGAAGTTCCATGTTCCATAATGGTAATTAAGTATATGATGATGATGATAATTTTCAAAGAAAGCAATTCATTCCAATCGTGGTAATTGTACTCATTTTTTAAAGACTTTTTGATTCTAAAGGCTTTTAAAATGTCATTGGTAATGTCAGGCTAGTGCCAGACAAAAATAATTTTAAAATGTCTGACAATTTTTTTTCATGCGCAGATGCAGATGGCTAAAAAATTGCATCTTTTATTTTCAATTTTTTTCCCATTAAAAAGTTTCAAAATTTTTTTTCTGTTTGTAGTTTGTGAATTCGTTTTTTTTGAAAACTTTATAATCCAAAGAATTTTAAAAGGGTTTAGTCTACACTACAGCGTTTTACATTTCCCCGGAGCACTCGATCTTCTCCCGGGGCCTAAGACAAATGTAAAGTGAAGTAAAGTCTTCAGTCTCCTCCAAAAAAATTTTTCAAACAGATACGGATAGTTCACTTGAACAAAAAAGAATGGAATAAGACGGAAATGCAATGAAATGTAAAGCGCACGAAATGATATGATGTCACATGAAGCGTATACATCTCTGACTATGAGACAAACACTTTTTTCTTGCACACACACGCACATTTTTCAAGTTAAAGAGGAAAGTTGAGGAGAGAAAAAAACAAAAGGTTTAAAGTACAAAACTTTTTTTTGATCCCTTGAATTGCAAAGATTTCTCCTCTGAAGGGATGTGTGCATCTCACAACAATACATATTTTTCTCAAGTACTTTTAAAATGGCATTTTAGCAAGAGAAAAAAACTCATGTGTAGTGTAGAGTTGACTTTGACAAGGAAAATTGTAATAGTATCTGGTCTGATGTGGCGTAGCGTGGTGTGGTGTGACGATAGTAAAGGTTCCTCTTTGTTATTCCATCGTACTTCCGTTTTCTGGCTGTAACGTTCGCAATTCCTCAGGGATTCCTTTCCGTTTCCATATTCTTTTCTTTTTTCCCTCATATTATTCTCCCGAACTATTTTTTTTATCCTTTTGCATTCATTCATGCACTTGTTACAGCCACAGAGGTAGAGCACAGGAGAAACGATATATGTAGTAGTAAGTCAACCTTTTTATGTTTTCCAAGAGTGGAGGGGAGCATCGCATCCCCCGCTTGGTTTCTCTTTCTTCGGGATGGAGAATGAACCATTTTCTTACATAAAAATGGAAATATCCCGTAAATTTTATGTAGCTTTAAGGGAAAAAAGCAATAGTATTACATACATACTACAACTACACTTCTCCCAACAATAGCACTTTGTATTTATCCTTTTGGTTTATGGAAACAAGGGAATTCAAAAATGTCAGGGAAGAAAGTCGTGGTGTGGCATAGTGGCATGGCATGGCACGGCTCGCACGGTTTTTTCCCCTTGTTTGTAAGTTTGCTATTTCTGGGGACTTTTGTGTGAGGCGAAAGAGCATTCATTCTCTCTGAGGAAATTTCAAATGCGGAGGAGTTGGAGGAATTACAATTTACAATGGAGGAACAGGAACACTTGCTGGGTTCTTGGTCTTGGTGATGGTGACTGAGGATGAGAAGGTTTTCTTGGTGGTCGAATGGTCGTGTGGGAGGGAAAAGGATACTGTACGGGAATACTATATTACTCTAAATTTTGTCTTCTTCTTCTTCCTTTTACAAAGATAAGTAACATGTGTCTCTTTGCATTTTCTTATTATTTTTTGTCCTCCTCTGATGGGACCAAGTGAAGAGAAGAGCGCAGAGTTTTCTTTTTGGCTTTGGCTTATTTTGAAAATGAGATATGCATAATATCTTTAGGTTTTTTTGTTTGGACTTGTTTTTTAACGGGAGAGGAAACAAGCACAGGCACGATTCACTCGTTTCTTTGGGTGGAGAACGAGCAGTGAAAAAAAACGACATTTTGCGGACAAAGAAATCGTTTCTATGCATCAAGCGATGTGCCCATGTATCTTCCTCCGAGGATAGGATTTGGAATANATGCATCAAGCGATGTGCCCATGTATCTTCCTCCGAGGATAGGATTTGGAATATCTTCTTTCTCGCCCTTACGCGTACTATATACATACAATACAATATATTCCCAAATGCTCATTGTCAGTTTCTATTTTTGCATTCTTTTTATCAAGATGGTTTTCATACATAAAAATGTGTAGGTACCGGATGCGACTTCTGTTTTTTACGCATTCTCTGACTCTACGCATTCCTCTGGTTTACCGAGCTTTGCAATTTTTTATTGCTTCTCTGGTGACTTTTAATTTTAAAGGGTTTAAGGAAAGGAAAATATTCCCGATGTTACATTTTTTATTCCAGATTCAGATCCAGAGTGAGCTGAGCTGAACTGAACGCTATGACTATGGCTATGATTTGTCATCCGAATTTGCGTGGGTTTCATAATTTCATTTGTGGTTTTCCTGACAGATGGAAATTCTAAAAAAATATGTAATTTCCCATTTCAATTCCAATCTTGATATTCCGTCACCGCACTACCACATGCATACCTAAATAAATACTGTATTCCAAATTCACGCGGCAGATGGTATTTAGCGATTTAGCCTGCGAGCGTCAATCTATTTTATCCATTATTTTCTAACCTCGAGCGATGAAAGATGGTCCTCCTACGCAAAAAAAAAACTAGGGAAATATAATCCTTTTTCTAAAACCTGCAGTAAAACCACGAAGGTCACCTTCGGATTCAATCAATTTTTCTCCTTCCTGTTTACGTAAGAAGTAAGGTGGAAAGGTTACAAGATCACGATAATCAACAAAATCAAGTATTCCGAGGAAGCTCTCTTCAATATTTAATTCATCTTTGAAAAAAAAGTTTTGAGTTTGAGAGATCCTTGAAGAAACAGTTTCAAGAATTTGGTAATGGGACTTGAAAGGAAAAAACGTTATTTTAGTTTTCTAACATGTTTTTTTCCTTTGTGGTTGATTTACACTGGAAAAACTTCTAAAGTAGGTTGGCTGATAGGCAGGCAACTATATTGGATTGGATTGGCATTGGCAGCATAAAATGCTTTTGTTTTTTATTAGTTTTCTGCTTAAGATACGCTAGAGTTCTGGGGCAGTGTACCCTACTAACCAGAACCCAGAACCAGAGCTGGTAAAAAACATGGTCAAGGTCATGAAAAGAGAAAGTTGGGAGCTTTTCTTGGAGAATTTTTTTATGCATTGTATTGACATTGATTTGATTGCATTGGAAAAATTTTTAGTAAAAAACACATCCCTTACGTAACTACCTGAAACTTAGTTTGTCAAGATCAGAGGATACGATCGGACGTGTATTGTGATCTGACTGAAAGAAATAGACTGTAGTTTAGAAGAAATAAAAGTTGTAAATATGCGAAGCTGCCTCTTCCGTGAATTTTTTCCAGCGATTTTCGGAGCGCTGCTGTTGCTCTGCTTATGCCACTCTGCTAAATTAAGTGGCTTAGACGAGAAGACAAGTAGGATAGTATACAAGATTTAAACGAATTAAATATTATGTAATTTTAACATTAAATTAAAACGTGACACCGACACATGACCTGATACAAAATTTTAATTGTCATTTTAGCATCGGCAGCCTATCCAAATATCAAAAATGTTCCTAGCCGTATCGTGGAAGCAAAACGGAAGGGAAGATGTTTCGGGAGGCTAAAGAAATGGATCGGACAGGGAGGTGACATCTTGTCCGGAGATCCGAATGACGTGCGATTCTTCCTGTATCCTAATCCACTGTAAGTTAAGTTGAACAATTAGAATTTGATTATAATGCCAAAAGTGAGGATAATTTATCTGTATGCAGTAATAAAACCTACGCGGAAGAAATAAAATACGGGGACGTGAAAGCCCTGAAGCGTGCCCATTTTCGACCTGACCTTCCACTAAAAATCGTGATTCATGGCTTTACCAGGAACTACGTCCACGAGGCCATTCAAATGATAAAAGACGGTAAAAAAATAAAAAAATCTATAAATAATGTTGACCTAAATTCAAGTGTAATTCATCATGTTTAAAAACGCAAGCAAAAACTTGAAACTTGACTTGTGAAATACATTTACATATTTTTTTCTATACGATCCTTGAATCAGCCTACTTAATGCGAATGGAGCATCATCCGGTGGAGTCTTCCGCTGTGAATGTAGTGCTCGTCGATTGGGAGCCATTAGGCAATCCCAAGGTTGAGGAGGGAGAAGCACTATTCTATAGACTTGCCGTTAGGAATGTGCCCGTAGTGGGGAAGCGGGTTGGGAGAATTCATCCAGTTTTTAATGGATAATGATGTCGTTGAAGGACTGAGAGATGTCCACATAATTGGATTCTCTTTAGGAGCCCATGTAGCCGGGAATGCAGGGAATACGCTGAGAGAGTTGAATGCTGGAAAGATCCCTTACAGAGTAACAGGTTTGGAAAAAATGAAGATTAATTCTTTGCATCTGATTTTAAATTCATGAATGGAGGACAAGATTTACGTCAGAAAAATTGCAATTGAATGCGAATTCTATTCTATTTTTACTCAAGGCTTGGATCCTGCTGGGCCTGCCTTTTATGAAAAGATGGCATTTTCGCATCGGCCGTTGCATAAACTGGATGGTTCGAAAATCAGAATTACTTTAAGAATAGATTTTTTCCTCGCAGTGGTAAATAATTAATTTTACAAGGTCATTATTGAATTAGGGAGATTTGTGGATGTGATCCATACATCAAAAGGAGCGCAAGGAACGTTGGAAGTTCTGGGACATGCTGATTTTTACCGTTAGTCAGATCAACTGAATTTTTCCAAAATATGTAAAAACTTAAAATGTTTAAAAAAATATTTCATGAAATTGTTTCTTTTTTCAGCCAATGGAGGAGGTCCAGTACAACATCAATGTGAAATCGAGTACGAGAATCGGAAGGCTAAAAACGCTACCAGTGATGGTGGCATTTGGGATCTCAAATTGCTCAGTGAGTAAAAAATGATTATTTTTTTAATTTTCCCATATTTACTTCGAGTAATTAAAATTTATTTATTATACATTTGAAATTGCAGGTGTTGCCTCATGTAGTCACAACAAAGCTCCGGAATTCTTTGCCTTATCTATTCTTTATCCGAACAGCATGATCTCGTGCAAATGCAATGATTACGAAGAGTTCAAGTCGAGGAACTGTCCTTGCAATGAGACGGCATTTCTTGGCGAATATTGTGATTCGAGGGCGCGGGGGACATTTTATTTGGATATTTGAATAAATAAAGGATACATTATATTTCTTATTTGTTTGTGTGTGATAGTGAAGAATAAATAAAATTTCGAAGAGATTGTGTCATTTTAGATGCCCATCTGAGTATTTTTTGTGCAACGCTAATTTCGCATTCACAATAGGTAGCCGAGACGGAAAACTGTCTATTTTTGTAAACGAAGACTAACTGACCAACAATCATGACCAGACAGTTGACAGTACGAAATGAGTTCCGAATATCATGAATCATGAAAATCTCCCTAGGCTTCCAACGATATATGCGTCTAGACTTTACAGGAGGGGGGATTTCTTTCCACTAAAAATATCTTGTGACTTTCCTTCTCTTCTCCACTTCCTATCCAAAAAAAGGCCTATAATCCTGAGAACTGACTGAGGAGATCTTCCTGGCATCACGCTAACAAAAAGTTTTTACCTCTCCGTGTAAGGAATGGAAAATGCATTATTATGAAAACTAATGCCATGAGAAAAAATCACTGCATCACATCGTCATTGCCATTGAGACTATTCCCAAGGTCTACTTAACTGTATACATTTATATGCGTGTGGGCTGCCTGGTCGGATCAGATCAGCAGATTCACATTTACATCCCCTCAGCAAAAGAATTACCTAAGTTTAAGTAAGGGCAAAATGTAAGTTTCAGCTCCGACAAGGTTGTTTCTGGATTGCACGAGATCGAGAAGATCCTGTCTGGAAAAAGGGAAGAACATTATTAGATTGGATTTTCCACATCCTCCGACATGATTCTCATGCGAATAAATGCATAATAAAGAAGAGAGAAGAAGAAAAGGAATAGAGACAATGAGAAAGTTTTTACCATCTGACCATAACTTTTTGCTGCATTGTAGAAGTGCAGCGTACGCATACGGAAGGAAGTGCATTGCATTCTAACTAAATCAAGTGCTTTCATTTCATCCGATTACATACATACATACCTATTACGTACCTTTCTCAAGAAAAATTGCATCAGTGTGGGAAACGGATTTATCTGAAAAGTTAATTCATTTCTTATTTGTTTAGACAGGTCTGATTGGTCATTCTCCTTCCAGGAAGAAAGATTACATTCCTGATTACCTGCAATGCATTCCTAACAAGTCACCCGGACCACCACGGAAAATCTAATTTTGTTGAATGTACAAGTCGGATTTTAGTGTCATCAATAAACATCCGCCTCCCCGAAGCTCGAAAACAAGGGAAGCTCTTCGAAGTTAATCATAGACCATGTATTTATCTCATGCAGATGCAAATACTGTTACGAGCTGCTAAAACAATTTCATCCCTATCCCTTCAATCAACTTTAGAGCAAATGTTTGCCAGCCTCTGTAGCAATGCCCATTTTAAAATCAATTTTGTAAAATACCGGATAAAGAAGAGGAAAAATATGTGTAAGCATGTGTTTGATTAGTGAAAAAAGCACTTCCTTCCTTCCATCAGAAGCGTTATCCAACTATAGAGGACCAGGAGCAGATGCAGGAAATGGCGAAAGACTTAAAAGTAACATGTTATTTCTCCGCATCAAGAAGATCAAGAAGAAGAGTCCCGCTTAAATCTAACCGTGGAAAAAGAAGTTACAGTTATAATATAATAGTAGCAAATAGCGATGCTGTTAAAGTTCCATACAATGTTCTCCTCCTCAACACTCGAGTCTTGAAAATATTTCTGTTTTTGGTGGCATTGGTGGTGTGCGTGGTTGGTTGGTTCTTATACATGCTCCAATCCAAAATGTAATTTTCCCACTTTCACTTTTAATATAGAGATATGCAATGCAATGGCATATGGCACACGAAAGGAGGGAAAAAAATCATTTGAGTAGAGCAGCGAGAGAGAGAGAGAGAGAAAGGAAGAAAGACGATAACAGGCTTTTACTACTTCTGTGTTTGATCGCTAATTACAGATTTTTCCTATTCCATTTTCCTTGATTCCACTTTTACTTCCAAGCATCAGCCAAGCCGAACTAAATAGTAGAAAGCGTTTTGTTATATTTTGGGAAATGTTATTGTCCTTGTGCTGTATGCGGGTCTATAACCACGGCTCGTTTCGCTTTTCGCTATTTTCTTATTTCCAAAGATGGAAAGGAAGGAAGCAGATGCTTGACGTCTTATTATACCTTTTATTTCTCCGCATCTCTCGATCCAACCCAACCACCATACCACCCAATCCGATGAAGTACATTTAGAGACTTTTGAATATCTCGAAAGAATTTTCATCCTCCTTCCTTTCGTTCGTACATATGCTTGTTATGCATGATGTTATAGTATTAAATGTCAGGGAATCCAGATCCAGAACCAGTGCACAAAAAGGCACTCTTCTCACGCTACTGTAACTTCACTCCACTCTTCTTCTTTTCCTTCTGATGCCATTTTCCCCGCTTACCACCGGAAAGGAAAACAGAGAGTTCAAAAGGAGGAATGAAAGGACACAGCTTGCGTTTTATATTTTATTCAATTATTGTAACCAATTCAATTTCCAAGAGAAATAGAGGAAAAAGTAATTATTGTAACCAATTCAATTTCCAAGAGAAATAGAGGGAAAAGACCGAACTAAAATGTTATTATGGTTTGACTGTTGCAATATAACTTCCCATATTTTTTCTAAAGAAAAAAGGCACTTCTTCTGTCTCTCTCTTCTCCAGACCTTATTGAGTCTATCAGGCTGGAGCTGGGTGCGCTGCTTGGAAATGGGAAAAGGGACGTTTTTTTGAAATTTTGTTCGAGAGCAAATAAGTAAATGCACACACCACACCACACACGGAAATGGAAAGCGGTGAAATAAGGCAAACGATATTAGAAAAAAGTAATATTGCTAGTTTCTACTGCTGCTGCTGCTGCTACTGCTTTGACTGCTCACTCCTTTAATAATCCGATAAGTTCAACGAGGTTACAAACACTTGACACAGATAACAGGAAAGCCGCCTTTGTCTCCCTCCACTCCACTAGGTAAAAAAATAATATAAAGTGTAGCAGTGGCAGTAAAAATACTAATTTCATTTTCAATCATAAGCATTCTGGATTGCGACATCCGACAACGAAAGTGGAAATGTGTGCCAATTCAATAATCCCAACCAAACAAAAATTGTTATCTTCTAGCGGAGACGATGCGTGAAATTTTACATTCCTTTTCGCAAATCAAATCAGGTTATACATACATACATATATACACTTACGTTAAGGACTTTTCCCAATATGTCATAATCTTTACTGGGGTCCCTACCCTGCTGCGTGACTATGACTATGACCTCTTCCTCTATACAGAAAATAATTAGATATTTCCCTTTTAGAAAAATTCCCGTAGACAGCAACTTTTGAGCGTTCAATGACTTCTTTCTCACACAATTCCATTTTTTTGACACATTTCATTCAAAAAATATATAAAACTTTTTTTCTAAAAAAAAGTTTTCCCTTTCATCTGCCAGCTAAAGGCTTGATCGACACAGGGACGACCACACGCATTTGAATGAATCACTTTCTACTTTATTTTGAATCTATCTCAAACTGGTATAACTACTTACAAATCAATTTTCTCAACATTCATCATCCTCCTTTTCCGTAGTAGTAGTAGTGGTACTTTTTTCCAGGTCTTTTACTTCCACATGTCGACAGCTTGGCTTAAATGGGAAAAATTATTGAGAGAGGAGAGAAAAAAAGTGTGGATGTGGATGGATGAAAGAAGGAGAACCAGGGAGGAAAATACTACATCTTTCACCTACTTTTCCTTTTGTTATTCCTTAATCGAACCAAAAAATATTGAACTCCAAAGAGAGATTTTCATTTTTCATAATAATATTTTCTTCGAGAGAAAAAAATAATTTTCATCAAGTTTTAGTCTTGCTCTGCTATTACTCGGCATCAGCATTTGCCGTGCCACATTAAGCAAAGGATGTGTTTTTTTCAGCAAAAGCTCATTTACTTTCTTCGCTAAAATTGAAACTTTTCATTGGATCTTCTCTCGCAAACTTTAATGCATTCACTCATTCAAACACAAGAAGCGAGAGAAGAAAGATATTTTAGAATTGTGTAAGAGGCTCACTCACTCACGATGATCGACTTGAGAAGTGAAAAACAATCTAGGATCCACAATCCACACGAAGGAAAAAAATTCATTTTCCTCGCCTCTTCCGAGAGAATTAAATTAGTTAAAAAGTATTTACCTCACAATCAACCTTATTAATAAAAAAACCTTTTCTTCCTCAACCCGCTCTCTAATTTGCCACACTAGACCTGGCCTGGTCTAAATATTACTCCAATCCAATTTCACTCTCCGTGGAACAAAAAAATTCAAATTAGTTCACTCATCACTAAGAGAGTCGAGTGCTTTGGTACTGCTGCGTTCTTTCTTCTTCTTCGAGTTTTTTTTGTTCTAGGTATTTTTTATTTTTGATGGGCAGAATAGAAAAAAATATTTTATGGAAATTGAGGATCTCATTTTTTGACGAGGAAAATATTTAATGAGGAGAATGAAAAGAGCTGACATGATTTCGTTTTTTAAAAGCATTTTCGCGTTTATTTTGCTTACCATGCCTTGAGCTCGCCCTCTTCTGTTAAATTCGCTCTTACCATTTCGCCCTCTTACAATTTTTTATCTGAATTATATAAAACTACTTAAGTGTTTTTCGCCTTTCCGGACAGAAAAACTTCATAAAACCAGGATGAAACTTACAGATTGTGTTTTCCAACATTCGATAATGCGAAAAAATATTTCATATTATTCAAAACATTGGCAAAACGTAGTGGTAAACTTTGTTCGAGGTGCAACTGACTGACAACTGAAGAATGATTGCATACACTCAGTATGATTGCATGCATAGAATGATTGATTTATAATGCAAAATTTTTAAATGCTGATACTTTTATTTTTTGAATATCGCAACTTTTCTAAACTTACACAATTTCGGAAAATCACAGTTTCAGAAGCACAAAACAAGGCAAGTGGAAAAGGAAAAAATAATTTAAAGAAAAAAGAGGAAAGAATGCCTGCCAATTTAAATAAAGCTGATCCAATATGAAGAA
>JAHZNI010001394.1:0-10714 GCA_027744415.1 Seira ritae | reverse complement strand
AATGGAAACAAAGAAAGGATGAAAATGCCAGAAAAAAAGATGAAATGCAAGTTTTTTTCCCTGGCATTACAAATAAATAAACTTTTCTTTTGGTACAGGGCTCCATAATAATAATCATGCTGAATCTGAATGTAATATTCATATTATCATTTCAATCCGAAAGAATGCTGATTGAATTCCTTTCCATCTTCTCCTTTTTCCGTATGGGGCTCACTCACTCTCCTCAGAAGAAACTTGATATTTATGCCCATGCCCACTCCATTATCCTATCAAACGGAAAGTATCGCCAGCCGACCGGTATAATATTTTTTATTTAGGTTTAGCTAAGGCCAGGCTCATCTTTGCTTCTTCTTTGGCGAAGGAATGCTATGCTCCTCAAAACTTCCTTTTATAAAGGATTGACTTTTTATATAAATGCATCTTGTTTGTTTTTGTTCAATCAACCAAGTCAACAGGCCAGGCCAAGGGTTAAAATCAAAAGGTGTATAAGAATTCATGCAGAACCAATCAAAAATCATTGAAATAACTGTGATATCGACATCATATCATAACGATTATGGTAAAGTAATAATGCTAATACAATTTTCTTTCCCTTCTCTTCAATCTTGATTTGTTTATTTTTTTTTCTATCACCTAGCATCATTAAAAATATCCTTTTAAGGCATGTATCTCCGTATCTCTCTTTCTCTTTGAGGGTCACACCAGGAATTTTGTCACCCGCGTATCATTAAAGCAGTATGTAGTAGTAGTAGTGTGCATTGCTCCGTAAAAAACAAGTCAGCAGCTTTTGAAAGCAGCATCACCACCCCTACCACCCTCTTTAATAATATGCTACTACGCATCGGATTGAGGTAGAGGATGTTGAAAGCTACCTTAAATACATATTATCACATTTTATATCTGATTCTGATTCGAAGAAAATTTTTCTGTTCAGCTCTTTGAGTATTATTATTATTATTCCAGAGGAAATTTCGACACCAGAAATGCCTGCCTTATCCTTGAAGCATAATGCATAAGATAAAGGATGTTGTCTGTATGTATGTGTGTCGTGTCTCCCCACCAAAATGCCAACGACGACATCAAGATAACCGTTAAAAGGATGATGCATGATATACATCAGTGGAAATAAAAAAGGGAGAAAGAAAATGGTCCCCCAAAAAATCTTGTTCACTTAACTTGTTGAAAATGGGGCTTCATTATTATCTTCCAATGTATGTACTACGTTATGTAGTATGTAGTAGTACGCATCATCAAATTGCTATTGCCGAGATGAAGAGTACAGTTGAGTTTTTTAAGTGTCGCCTTGTTCCTCAAAAAATCTCATGTTGGTACTTTACTCAAGACCATGATATTATTCATGTCTTTTTTTCTCCTCTTGTCTTGTGCTGAAGAGAGAGATGCATTTTTAGAAACAAAAATGCAAGTGTAAGTACTACATAACATAACCAAACCAGAAGACTATACATCGTCATCATCATAATCATCCTCTTTCTCTCATCTCAACTCAAACTCAACCCCATTCAATCTGCTATTTTCTTTAAGATAACCTATGATGATACTTTTTTCTTGTGCAATGGCAAAATCATATTTTAAATTTTGTCGTTCATTTGCGTCGACCATGTCGTTTTAAGAGGAGACGAAACCCTTTTCGCTGTGAGGAGGAAGAGCAGCAGCAGCAGAAATGATTATTTTTGTTCAGCTTTTACTTTACTTTTATGGCCACTTAATGTACATTGGAGACAGGCGACGGGGTCACAAGGGTTGTATTGGGCCAAAACACACGCAACTTTGATGTCTTTCATTACCGATCTGTTCTTTCCTCCATGTCGTCATGGCTATGGCTATAAGTATAGCCATGCCGGAGTCTCTCATTCCTTCCTTCTGGATAATAATGCAGAAGCACTTGCTTCATCCTCCATCTCCATCCTTTCTTGCACTTTGCAGTCGTTGTTCTTCTCGGTCATGGGACCGTACGCCAAAATAACAGAGTAAATTGTGTGAGTGCACGAAGGCTCTCTCTGCTATAAAGGAGTAGGAGGAGAAGATCATTATTCTTGGAAGATACTAACCTGCTCCTATCCTCCTTCTTTCTATGTTGTACCCATCCATTTATCTACTTGTCTGGACTTTTGTAAGAACAGTGAACAGAGTCGAGTCAAAGTGGAGCCTTTAGTTTTAACTTTTTTCTGGTACAGAGTACAGAGTCTTGTTTTAAGATAAAGACTCAAGTGCCAAAGAAGAAATATAACTTTTCAAAAAGGAAACTTTAGAAAATGCTCTCCTCCGTGTAAAGTCCAGGGAACACATGGTCTCATTTCCGTACACCAAAATAACAGAGTAAATTGTGTGAGTGCACGAAGGCTCTCTCTCTGCTATAAAGGAGTAGGAGGAGAAGATCATTATTCTTGGAAGATACTAACCTGCTCCTATCCTCCTTCTTTCTATGTTGTACCCATCCATTTATCTATTTCTCTGGACTTTTGTAAGAACAAAGTCGAGTCAAAGTGGAGCCTTTAGTTTTAACTTTTTTCTGGTACAGAGTACAGAGTCTTGTTTTAAGATAAAGGCTCAAGTGCCAAAGAAGAAATATAACTTTTCAAAAAGGAAACTTTAGAAAATGCTCTCCTCCGTGTAAAGTCCAGGGAACACATGGTCTCATTGTAAAAGTAGGAATTTTGGATGGTTGGTCGGAGGAATAGGCCACGCAGCCTTAGCATAGTCCCTGTTCATTTCCTTCCCTTGATGCAGCCTTAGCTAAAGCTACTTTTATATGTATGTAGTGTGTGCATGTGATGTGATGTGCCCATTTCTAAACAAAGAATTCTCACACATTTACTCTACTTACTTTTCAAGGAGTCACTCATCCAGTCAAAAAGATTTCACAAGTCAAAGAGTCCCTCTCTCTCCTCTCTTGTTTCTTCTACTTGGCTGGAAATTGTAGAGTAGGCAAAAAGTACACAATAGGAATCCAAAGCACGGCAACGGGCAACGGCACAATGAATAAAAGGTACATTATTACACGTTTCGTTAAGATAAACTTTTTAAGGAACCTTTTTTCTTAGGAAAAGTGTCTTCGTTCAGTCTTCTCGCGTTTCTCTTTAACTTACGGCATTTCTCTCTCTTCCTTCTTCTTCACAGCAACCATTTTTCTTCTTCTCTATTTTATGGCGAGGCACATCGCAACCCTACAATTTTCTCGAGACGGTAATAGTTGATTACGTGTATGTACGTCTTCCTCTTGCCTCTACCAAAGTTTTTTTTCGCTCCAAGTCCAAGTCTACTGGATGTAGGAATTGGAAAGCTAAGGGCAATATGTATTGCGTACCATACCACGCAAAAAGTAAAAAAAAAGATATTCGTTCATTCCTTTCCGCTCCTCCTGGAGAACTTAAGTTACTTTTTTTTAGCTCGCAACGGGAGAGGTTATGGCGAGGCACATCGCAACCCTACAATTTTCTCGAGACGGTAATAGTTGATTACGTGTATGCATGTACATCTTCCTCTAGTCTACCAAAGTTTTTTTTCGCTCCAAGTCCAAGTCTCCTGGATGTAGGAATTGGAAAGCTAAGGGCAATATTGCGTACCACTACCATACCACGCAAAAAGTAAAAAAAGATATTCGTTCATTCCTTTCCGCTCCTCCTGGAGAACTTAAGTTACTTTTTTTTAGCTCGCAACGGGAGAGGTATATATCCAGCGACATGAGAAGAGAATGACGACAAGTGGAACAACCGGGTTTCTAGGTCTATCTCCGCTCTTCCTGTTTCTCCGTCTCCTCTCCTGCGTTGCTTGGCCTAAGTGTAAGCTTCTTAGCTGGCAGCTACAACAACAAAATAAAAAAAGTAGTCTAACCAAGTTAGCATCTCCTTGACTGACTGACTCACTTACTATTATGTACTATCCTAAACTTTGGGAAAGTGAAGCCTCCCGTAAATAAACCGCATTACTTTTCTTTTCCAATTCTGGTGAATTACCTACATCTCTCTGTAATCATGGGCAATCCCTTGGATCCTATTTTTACTGGAGGCGATATTTCTCCTCAGAGTCAATTAGTGATTACTATGTACTTGCTTTCAAGGAATAATGCTCCCGCTGATGTTGCTTAGTGAAAGCGAGGGATCCCTCACGGCTCTTTTGCCGTATTGCAGAAAAAAATGGAATTGAAACATGCAAAAACGCGATATGTATCTATCTACATAAATGAAAGGAGAACGAACCACTCAGTCGAAATTGCTTTGTGCATCTATCCACAGCAATTTTTATTTTTTTGTGTGTGGAATGGATTACGAATTTACGTAAAGTAAATGCCCATGGAGTCCGAGATTTTTTTCTACTCGTTGCATATTGATTGATCAAGAAGGGTTGACGATGATGATGGAAGTTTCAGTGTGGCTTTTCTCTGTAAAGAAAGATGAAACAAACATTACAAGTTTTTGGAAAATTGGGTTGGTTAGAAAAGCCTCGTTCCTTGGAAAAAAATTCATGTTTTGTGTTTAAATTGCAATATTTCAGAATAGGATAATTGCCAGTCAGTCTGCTGATGATAGGGAATATTTTAGGGGTTGGGTGTTCATCATGCATATTTCTTCTGAATTATGAAATTGTTTTAGGACGAGGGTTGTGTATGAAATAGAGTTGCTCCATTGCATATCACTTACTTAAGGTTGGTAGGTACTTGAATCATTTTTTGGCCAAAAACTCGTAACTCGTAAAAAGATGTTTTTGCTGTAAAAATGAACACCTTCAGCATTCCAAACTGGAAAAATGTGAAATTTAGAAAAAAGAGAGGATTGAAAATTGCCATAAAATAGGAATATAAATGATACCCTCACATTTTTATGACTTTGCTGAAAGACGAAAGACCTGTGTTGTGTGCAAAAAATTGCAGAAATATGGCGGAGCGCTTTTTTTATCTCTGCACGTTATGTACCTGGACACATGCGAAAAAGATGTAATTTTTTCAGAAAAAAATCCTTTTAATTGAGAGAATTAGCCTATTCGAGAGACCGAAGCGTAAATGGGAGCCGGAGAGACTAGAATCTTAGCGTTTTTTATCTCTGCACGTTATGTACCTGGACACATGCGAAAAAGATGTAATTTTTTCAGAAAAAAATCCTTTTAATTGAGAGAATTAGCCTATTCGAGAGACCGAAGCGAAAATGGGAGACGGAGAGACTAGAATCTGGCGCATTAAAGTAAGTCTCCAAGGAGCTTTTAGGAATCAGCTTGGAACGAAACGTACGAGGAGAACAGAGCAGTGATAGCTCACGAAACATTTTTGCACAGGTACAGGTATCAGATCAGCATACATATTATCGCAGTGCATATCATATCATCATGTGAAGCGTAATTCATACAGAGCTTAATAATAGTGATGGGCAATGTTTTCAAAAGATTCCTCCCTTACAACTCGCTATTATTACTGGTAATCACAATAATATTCACATGGAAGGATGAACCCCGAAACAGCTCTCTCAGCCCAGCAGAAATAATTTTCCTCTCTGGACTGAACTCCATATTTTAATGTTACTGCTCTCCTGTTTCTCTCTCTTTCTATCTGTGGCATGGCAGTTAGTGGTATTCTATTTATCCTTTCCTGTCGAAATGTGACTGGACTGGTACTGATGGTGGTGAAGGTGAGCGTTTTAGATACGGATGAATCCTGCTGAAAGCTATAGTTTCTCTGTCATTATTTCCATGATTGCATGTTGATGACGGTAATGGGTAATGATGACTCTTGATTATCTTCTCTCTCTTAAGTTTACTCAAGTGACTCTGTCTCTCCTCAAGTGCGTTGTTAAAGCAATGTGCAATGCATAGTGCATAGGTAATATTTACATATACATATGGTAATATTTTTAAGTTCCACGATTTTTTAATGACGACTTATAAAAGGTGTGTGTGCTTAATGCTTAGTCCATTCTATTCTCTTTCCCGAGTCAGATTTCTCTTTTAGTGCAGGTAGGTACAGGTGCAACAGTCACAGAACAAAAAAGGGCTTTCCGTGCCATGCCGTGTCCAATTTTTTACGACTGTCCAGTACCTCCTCCTTGAAGGAAATAAATATTTTCGTGGATGTGTCCTTCGTTCTCCTTACTGCAGTAAAAACCAACGATAAAAAAAATATCGGAAATTTTTTACGACTGTCCAGTACCTCCTCCTTGAAGGAAATAAATATTTTCGTGGATGTGTCCTTCGTTCTCCTTACTGCAGTAAAAACCAACGATAAAAAAATATCGGAAAACAGAGAAAAACTTAAATATTTAATGACTCTGCTGTATTTATGTACTACGATTAGGAAAAATTAGGATTAGGAAACTAGTTGAGAATTGAGAAGTTGCACTTCTTGAGATTCATTCCCATTTTATTTCTTTTTTTTCGGTCGGTCCTTCGAGAACGTATCATTAGATGAGTAGTACATTATCATTACACTCTTCTCTTGGCTTATTCTAGTTTCTCAGAGAGAGGTTGGTAAAGGGGGATTTAGGATTTTAGATCATTTTAAAGGAAGCGAGCACTACACCACACCGAACGTCGAACCAAATCCCATGCTCTTTTTGAATCATTGAATTTTCTTTTGGTCGAGTTTCGTTTTTATGTATGTAAGTATGTATCATCATCAGGGAAAAGGAGGGAATATGGGCGACCATGACTTTCCTCCTTCTCGGGCTGTCAGTAATGAGCTCGTTNGTAAGTATGTATCATCATCAGGGAAAAGGAGGGAATATGGGCGACCATGACTTTCCTCCTTCTCGGGCTGTCAGTAATGAGCTCGTTCTATTAAGGTGGATGGATTGAAAATGAAGGATAAAGATGCATTCTGTATTCCAGAGACGGATGGAAAAATGATGAGATGTGCTCCTTTTAAAGTAGTAATTTTCATTTTCCTCTCTTTCTTTTTCGTTACCTTTTTTTCCTACAATTATTGTTTGTATATGCTCACATCTACGTACGTAGTACGTACCTTCATCCTTTGTTCAGGAAAAAAAGGTTCAGTAAGTCTACTCACTCTATCATTACGATTTTTTTAGTGTTTTTCCTTTCCCTAAGTGCATTTTATCGTTTGCTGGAGAAACTCTGAGAGAGATACCTACACATTGTACCCTGGCAATATGACGGTATGCTTTTGAAGGATTTTCGGTACCAGCACTGCAAGCACTGCTTTTGCTGCTGCTGATTACCTCCTCAGAAAAACCATAGTCACCACCACTGACGAAACACAAAAAAGAAATGCCATTGTTCTCAGGCTAATTTATACTTTTTTCTTCTACTGCTCAGATTTCGAAACTAATGATGATGATGATGATGCTCCATAATTTTCTAACTAATGTGCATGTAAAGACTCTCCAATTTTTTTTCCTCTCTCTCTCTCCACTTAACTTCTCACGGAAATCTCAGGAAAAAAAGCAGACTGTCCGGGATTTCAAAATGCAATAATTTCATTCGGTTCCCTTTTTTTCTTATCATAACATAACATCCAAAAAATATATAATATAAAAGTGTAATTTAAAAATTGTTTCTGAAGACATCAAAGAAATAATAGTCACGATTACCCGACTTCCATCCGCCAAAGTTTCCGGACCCTGTATTTAACATAATGCATGATCATCAGCAGCATCGTCGTCGTCATCACAGTCATTTTACTTTATCTTCTTTTTTTCGGAGTCATTACTGTTATTTTTGTGTGTTGTGTCTCCTCATAACAGTCGGAAATTATAAAGAGAAAACTAAACGTAATGACAATTTTGAACAAACATTTTATACTTAACGTTAACATGAGTAGCATCTGCAGTAATCATAATAATGAGATCTCATTCACTCCAGCAATAAAATGACAAGAAGAGACAATACTCCGCCAAAAAAATATGCAGTTAAGAAGCAAACGAACTGAGGAAATTACTTTTTTAAGCTGTTTAATTTTTCGTCAAGAAAACGAGCCTAACTTTCTGATTCATTTGAACGTGAAGGATTATGGACCGTGTGCGTATTATTGCATCTTTGTTTCCCCTTCTTCGAAACAGAATCACTTGGAGTCTTGGAGTGACAAAGAATCAGAATCTGGAAACAATTTTTTCGAGTGTGTGTGCATTCATTCTTGTTCGTGCATGTTTTAAGACGGATGGATAGGAAAAAGTGCATCAGATGCAGAAGATGCATTTTAGATTTTTAAAGGAAGAAAAAAATTGTTTACGGAATTCGGGAAGAGATGCATGGATTGCAACTCTTAACGAGACACATGAGCTTATTTTCAGTTTACTCAACCTTTCGAAATATTTTCTTGTTTAAACAGCTCATGAAATATATCTATTGCCTTTTCCCTAATTATGTTTGTTTAGCAATGCATGTTCTCCCATGAAAGGATGGAAATGCATTAGAGAGAGAGGATGTTTTTACTTTTTTTAAAGTAAAACATTTACCTTTCTACTCATTTAACTTCCACCAACAGCATCAGCACCATCACCATCACCACCAATTCTTTTCTGGAAGCTCTCGCTCAAGTACTTTGTAAGTTTTTTCTAAGCAATTTAAGTAAGTATGTATGGTGGAAAAGTTGAAACACTTTTTGAGTGAATGATGTTGTGTGTTTGAGAGCCTCCTCCTCTCCTGCTCAAGAAGAACAACTCTCTGAAAAGAAAAGTAAGAAGTTCATTCAGTTGCAATAATTTAAGCACCCTATATGGCGATTTTTATCTGAGGAAAAGTACTTCACGCGCCTTTCAAACTATTTTTTTTCTCTTTGCGAAAGTACCTCAGTAATTCAAAGGCAAAAAAATAACGCTATTCTTGTCTCTAGTACATGCACTGTTTATCCTTCACTCTTTGGCATCATCATCTATTTTTTTGTGGTTGAGGTAAATGAGTTTCTTCATTCGCCACGCGACTCACATTCTCAATTGTATTTATTGGTGTTTGCTCCGCCGTTGCTCTTGTGTGTATGGATGGATTGGATATTTATGTTTATGCGTTGCCTGTTGAAATGTTACCATTGGGATGCCGCTCTGCCTTCAACTTCCCAATGAATTGGCTGTTTTGGAAAATTGAAGTTCTTTTAAAATAACGATTTCATTTTCTCCTGTCTTCTTTGGATTCTCCACGGAGGAAAAACAATGTGGGGTAAAAACAAAAACAGGCTCTTTCCAGGGTACACTTCAAATGATTACGCATCAGCATAAATTCTCTATTTTACTCATCCTCATGACAATAAGCGACGACTAGGACTAGATACTTCACAAAGGGAATATAAAAAGCATGAAAAAGTGCTAACATTTGAAAAGCGTAATTCTAAGGTTCCTCTTGGTGGGAGGTTGTTTAAATGTTTTCGTTTGCTCAGTCAGGCTCTCTTTGAGTATCAGCGGGCGGTCAGTGATATACGAACTCGGGTCGCTTCCTCCATACATCATCAAATAATGATCTCATGCGTGGACCTATGTATGTATGCACTTATATTAGTTTTTAACTCGTTATCATGTAGCAATAACAATAATCCACCACACAACAACAAACACGGCTAAGGCTACATGGAAAATATATTTATGCATCTTATTCTTAAAACGAAGCAGGAAGCATTAATACGACTTAATGACTGAACAGAGATATTTATATATTCTGGAGTTGAATCTTCGATACCTGAGCCGAGCCTAGCCCGAGTGTATTGGAATTGGGGAGAATATGAATATGATGATGATGAGGCAGTTCTCTTACCTCATGTTGCTGTAAGAGACTCATCATCATCATTATCGTCATCATCACAGGTATTACCAAAATAAGATGAGATGAGAGGTACGGGTCACAGGAGGATTATAAATAAGTCGGAACCCTACGCAGACTCTAAGCCTCTTTTAAGCCTTTCTTTTCTCGGTCATCAACATCAACACAAATCTTCATTCAGCATTTTTTTATTGTTGTGATTTAAAGAAATAATATTTTTCCTGTGTACAGTTTTGATCTGTGTGTGTGTGTGGTTGTCCGCTTCATTCTGAACTGAAATGAAATGAATTCAGTATTTACATAGGTAATCCTCCGTAGGGTCTCTTTCAGCTCTGCTCGAATAAAAAACAGCTAGATAGAGAGTTCTCAATAAATATTCTTTAGAAAAAATATAACTTAGAAAACTTGTATCTAATCTATCTATCCAAACCAAAGGAGGATAAAAAGGAAGGATTAGAGCGGTGTAGAGTAGAGATCAGAGTCGATGTCCATAAATAAATAAACTTTGTTAATGCAACTTCTCAAAAAGGCATTAAATCTTCTTTTGAAGCGACTACATTTACATTCTCATGTTATTATGAAGTGGGCTGAACACAATTGAACTGTTCAATGCAGTGCAGTGATGGTGATGGAACCACATGTTCCCTCATTCCTCACCTAAGCTAAGCTTCAAGTTTCAAAGTGATAGGATGGTGGTGGTGATATGATGTGAGGAACCTTAGTACATCACATCAAAAATGCAAAAGTTGATTTAATGAACGTGAATTGAGAATTGTCCAAAAAGGAACTCTACCGCCACGACACAACTGAACTGAATGGAGGAGAGAATTAGAAATTCCTCTGTAGTCTGTAGTACAGTATGATGTGATGCTGCATCAATTGAATAAAAGTTCCGACAAATATATTTTAGGAGTCGGTCCTGGTCCTAAATGCTAGTGGACTTTCTAAAGTTATGTTCTGGGGGAGTAGTAACCCCTTTAGAATTTTAAGTCAATGAAAGAAATCA
>JAHZNI010001393.1:0-14319 GCA_027744415.1 Seira ritae | reverse complement strand
ATACAATGTATTGGTAAATGACAAAAACCGAACAAAGGGGAGGGGGGTCTTCAAAAATTCGCTTTTTTATCGAAGCTTCTTTATGGAAGCTCCCTAACACATTAAGGAACTTACGTTACCTACTATACAATCCATTTGGATTGAGATAATTAATGTGGGTTAGTTACTACGATTATGACAAGGTTTGCGAGCTCGAAAAAACGAGACACATAAATCGTGTGATTAGGGAGGAAAGAGGAGTTCGCATCATGCAAGTCATTGATCATCGCATCCTTAGAACAGATCACTGAAAATTGAATTGGCTCACGTGAAAAAATATTCCCACAGAGTCATCACATCGCATCACATAAATTCATTTCTTTATTCATTGTACGTAGGTACTTTGCATTCAAACACTCCGTACCCATAAAGTTTTAAAAATATGCTTAAATGAAGTCATTTACACTTTCCTCAAGTACTCTTGAAAATCAGCAACAAGTTGAGTGCTTATGAGGCTGGGCTAGTTTTCAAACAAACTTTTTAAGGTAAAAGGGAAAGTACATAAAACTAGCAACTCAACTAGGATTTCCCATTCCCATATGATTCCAGCCGAGAAGAACAATGCAATGTAATATTGTCATTCGACACCCTTCAGTAAGATCTCACATGTGAAGATATTTTGTCATAATCTCCATCAAGACTTAAGTGGTCCCAGATTGTTGAAAGTAATAAGGCTGACTCAAGATAACCTCGGACATTTTTAAAACGTATGACATACTTCAAAAGACAAGGCTAGGTTTTCAGCTTTTACATGGCAGTTTCCGCTGGATTTTTTATTATTAAAAAATAAAATAACTCATGCAGTTGACATATTAAACTATTTAACAAACAAAATATTTAATCAATATTTATTGTTCAAGTAGGACTAAGCAGGAACTAAAGCAAAGCATCTTAAGGAAGACAATGTAATAAAGATGATTCATTCTTGAACTGGATTGAACCGACATGACATGAATTCAAGTCGTACGCATAGGTATGTATATATCCATAAAAATCATTTTTGTTAGACTTAGTTGGGTGCGCCTCTGAAAGATATCAATACGCGAGTAAATAATCGAGCATGTTTAAAATACAAATGATCTTGCGTATATCCTTACTTAACTTCAAATTATTCTACCTTTTATAAAAGCCATTCTTAATACCTTTTCCCTTTCCCCAACCAAGCCTGTTTGCACCGATGACTGGTATTCAAGTGCAAAGACGTGGAAAAACTTTTAACATTTCGGCTTTTTGTTGTGATCTCTCTCATTTTTTGCCATGAAATAGCTCAGTAGACCAAACTAAACGACTTGAAAATGAGTTTGTGAATGTAAATCCTGAGCCAAAAAATTATAGGTAAGGTAGACGGTATTTCGCAGGAGATTATGATGACTTAAAGATCACAAATTCTCGGTGTTTTCCATCGTTTTCATGTCTCTTCCTTTCAAAATATGAATATGCGGATGGATGAACTTCAATTGTGTTTTCAGGTCAAAACATTACGCACTAGCGATACGCTCTGATATCACAATGCTCTCCTATTTTCCACAATGAAAAATGAAAAGGCAAAGCCGCCAATGTTTTCAGAAAAGAAACGAACAAAACGAAGCCTACATACAATTTGATTCCTTACATTTTGCTCTCTTATCAAAGGCAGATAAGCATGTTCAAGTCAAATCCTAGCTGGAAGCTAAAAAATCAGGAATTTCCATTGAAATTTTATATTTTACTATTTTGTCGATCGAAAATTAATCTCTCAAATAAATAATGTCCAGGTTTTCTATATTTTATTTACTTCTTATAAAAATATGCACGCCATTTTTGTAAGCCACGCACAAAAACCCAATCTCATTGATTTGCTCGAAGGCAAGGCTCAAGCCCAAAACATTTTGTAACTTTGGAGGGAAAGGGGACCACGAGCAAACAAACAAGAAGAGCTTTACCAACATAGTCACTGCTATAAAGGCTGATGAATCGATGAATGACAGGACCGAAGGGACCACAGAAAAAAATTTGTAACTCATGACATGACATCTCTTTCCATTCTTCCCTCTCCGATATACATATAGAGTCCCAGTCCCATGTCATATCTAGTCACTCAACTCAACAACGACTTTCATTCCCGTCACCAGAGAAGAAGAAACTTTGTAATAAGTAAAATCATCATCACTTATCACTTTACTACTCACTCACGAGCTCCTCTGGAGTCTATTATACCCCTCATCATATTTTTCAAGTGTAACCAAATACACTCGAAAGTAAACATTTTTTAGTAGTCCGAGCCCCATCCCAGAAAAAATGTATGACAGATGATGATGAAATGATGAGAAAAATAATTTATTAATAAAAAATATGACTGGGTGCATATTCATGAAAATTTTATGGGCTTGCTCCAACTTCTGAAACCATGAAGAGCATTAACACAGCGCATTTATCAAATGAAGCCTCTTTTCCATTTCAAATTGAAAAAGTTGAGTGAGAGGCAGCAAAAAACCTATTTAAACCTTACTGCTTTGTTGTGGTGATGCTTTTTTATTGAGAAAAATTTGAAAAGCACTTTCAGCAACTTTTTTATGGCATGCTGTGTTCGAATCGATGAGTTGAGTTTGAATGGGACCCTAAAAGAGATTTTGTAATGAAGCACGATGATGAGGATAGGACTTCAGTGCTAATTGTTCCCTGATGGCATTCCCCTGGTTCCTCCATTGTTTAGCATTTTATGTTGTTTGGAACAAAGTCCTTGAGTGCAAGACCGAGCATTTCTTGCCTCCATGCTTAAGGCATTTTCACAGAGTACTTGAATTTTTTTTATGTTGGTGAGATGATGACAAATAATGGTTTTCATCATTGTAATATTAGTAATTTATTAATGCTACTGATTGTAATTGCATTATAATATAATGTTGCAATATTTTGCATTGGAAATGCTGAAAGCAAAAAGCCACAAAGAAAGGATTGGGTTTTTGTTGGTTGACACATTTTAAAATCATCAGAGGAAATGTGATTTTCGAGGATGATTGTGATGTCAAATGCATGGAAAGGGTGAAGTGTCTCATTACGAATTGGGAAATGTTAAAGTGCGGAAGCGGTGTTTTCCCATGGATTTTGCTGGAACAGGTTGAAAAATGTTGCCAGTGCCTTATGGCATTTTGGTTGATTTCAGGTTATTTTGAAGTGGAATTCCGATTGAGGATTATGGGAAATGAATCTTATGGGAAAATGGTAATTTGCAAGAGGACAGGACAGGACAGCAGATGACGGGGAAATAACGGAACTGTAAATGGGAAATTCCCATGGATGAGCTGATCAGATGATGATTTCGGAGAGATGAGCTGAGATAAGTAAATCTACCATATCGCACGCTCTCCACTTTTCGGCGACGAGGTAATTTTCATGATGATGAGCATGGTCTGTACTCATATGAAAATGTTTCAGCAAACTCCTATAGTAGCGTATTTTGTTGAAGTCGATCATGAGATCGGTATCGGTGTTGATGGAAGCACGAAATGTAGGAAGTAGCAGGTTGCAATATATACGCATTCACCCTCCTTCTACTGGAACATATGGCATGATTAGCTTTTCATCCCTCAGACCTACTTTTATGTATCATCATCATCACCCCTCAATAAATTATTGAAAACGGGAGCAGTAATATTCCTGTCCAGTCTAGTGTATTCATTTCGTTTCAATTTGCCCATATCTCTACCTGTTTTCCCTTCGTAAAAATTCCTTTGCATTATTAATGATCTCGTGAACAGGACATGAGCTCCGTTTGTTCTTCAATGACTGCATCGCATTTTCCATCCAGATCCAGAATATTATCTAATTTAGTTCTGGAACTGAAATGGAAATTGATGTTGCGCACACATTGTTCCGTTATCTCATCAAAAATTAATAATTTCGTTCGTGAGAACTTCATTTTTTGACTCATCTCATTTCCTAATCACAGATACGGTATCGGTATCGATGTCATAATTGTGCCGTACTTTCATTTGGGGATTGTATTTCTCGGGGTATAATGAGCATATTTTATTTTCTGCTTAGCTCCACTTGATTTCCCCCACTACTTCGATTCCACCAAAAACTGCGCAAATTCCTTTAGGAATGCAAAACAAAAGCAAAGGATGAACTTCTCGTAATCATTTTCTACAAAAATAATACAAGTTTGTAATCAAAAAGCATTTGAATAAACAGCTCGAGCAAATCTTTTTCTTTATCCGAGCGCAGCCAATTTGTCAAAAAGGCTTTCCTTTAAAAACCACCCCCTTTTCAACGAACGAACAAAGCAACTTCTTTTTTAAAGGTCCATGTAGTCCATTATTTCTCTCCGCTCCTTTTTCACCTATTTTTTTCTCCAAATTGCATTGTCCGTCACCACCGTCATCATCATCATCCCCTGTTGATCTGCATTTAACTTGAGCCTCTTTTCGAAAAAAATGATGAAGTCCCTGAAAAGGTCCCATTTTAGATTGGAAGAAGCACCTCGGCTCAGCAAACTCCTCACTTCACTCACTCACGGCTTCTTTCTATTCAATTCACGGAGTAGTTCTAAAGGCAAACATTAAACAGCTTCTGGCCATGTCCCATTGTTCCACTGAAATACAAGAACAGTGATTATCCCTTTTCTGGACAAAGATATTGTACAAATGTCAGTTTAGCAGTCGAGCTCATCCGAGTCGATAAAAATGGGGCAATCATAATGCCTTGCATCCCATACCTGGTTTTGGCTGCTAAGTCTTTATGACTTGATATCTTGTTTTGTTATGGAATGGAAGCCGAATGTGCTATGGAATCGAACATAACCACATCAAGTTTGGAAAAAGAAGTCGCCCATTGCACCTTTCTCCAATTACAAGGCTCTTCAGGATAGGGAAAAGATATAAAAGGGATCCTACTCTTCACATTACTTTTTAGCAGGGAATTGAATTGAGGATAATATTATAATATTACATTTTCATAAAAATGCTTTGTTGATTTTGTGAATGAGAAGTCCCCTCCTAGTCAATATGTCGCTCTTTTGTCCGTGTAATATGTAGAAAAATGAGCCATTTTGTTGGAAAGAGAGATTTTTCATATTATTTTGGACTGTAGAGCATTAAGTTTGAAGCAAAGAGGGAAGATCAGAAGAGATGAAGTTGCAGTTGCCCTATGGCCTTTTTGGGTCATGATTGTTGCTGAGTGAATTGATTTGACGAAGTGGTATTATTTATGATTGATACGAGCTTGATAATGGCAATCGGTTTGATTCGAGTCGCTTTGATTTTTAGGGAGAAAGCATTTCATATTTAGTATGTATTAGCAGAACAGAAAATAAGATGCTCGAAAGAATCAAATACCTATCACGAGAATTCGTTAAAAAATAACTTTGAATCTGAGTTGAAGTTGAAGGAAACAAAAATCACAACAAGTGAATGTCTAAGCTGAACTGAGTTTTGAGCCTTGTGTAAATTACTTGCTACGATATTTCCTTCTTTTCCACCACCTTCCTCTTAAATTCTATCAGAAACTCAGATCCTTTAGAATAGATATTTCTTTTTAGCATCAGACAGACAGAATGCCAAAATGTCATATTTATCTCCTTTGCATTGCTTTCACGAAGTCAACCTGTAAGAAAAATAATGAAGTACATAAATTGAAACGTCAGCATGAACAATCCAGGAAGGCTTACATGCTCGAATTATTCCGTGGTTGAGGTTTGAGGGAATCATGAATGATAATCACCTGTGAAAGGACTAGCTTATATAGATGTTAGAAAAGTTAACAAGTCCCCAATTATGCGTATGGTGATTATGGTGTTTAAGGAAGCGGAACATTGGTATTTAGGAATTAGCTTCTTGTCAAGGGGCGGGTATGCCATGACACAGGTGACAAAAGAAAGTTAATGAGTTTGTAGTTTCTCTGTGGTTTTGCCTGAACTGAGAAGGCTGATGTTTGAAATAAAAACCGTTAATTCAAAAAAGGTCTAGTCCTGGCCTGAGTGTGAACGCAAAGGGGATGGGATAACGAGCTCTCGTGCTTTCTTTGAAGGCGGAGATAACAAAATGTGACTTTTGACTTGCATCTGAGGGTTTCAATATAAAAAGAGGTTGGACAACTAAAGAGGAAGGAAAATGGAAGACACGGGCAAGCAAAATGCATTGTATGAACTTAACGTGGATGGATTTCACCTAATGTAAGGTAGTCATGTCTCTGTCTAATAACTTCCAAAAGATTAAAATGGAGTCGCCAGGCAAAAGTCGTCTAATGTAAAAAAAATAAATTCTCCTCTGGGAACATCAAACGACTAAAATGATAATTCCATTGATGGACTTTCTCACGTAAAATATAAAGTGCCACTTGTAAATTATTTTTTCACACCAAATCCCATATTTCCGTTTCTGTTTTATTTGTCAACCATATGCGAAATGTGACGCATTAAAAATTCATTTTTAAAATAATTATGAAGTGCGGACGTGTGTGGGTGCTTATATTACAAAATTTCAACTGGAACCCTAATCTCCCCTCCACTCCACCATGCAGCATCTTTCTTCACAAAGGAGAAGAGTGTAAACAACGATTGGTGGTACGGGTAGTCGCAGACGAAGCATTTAATTTTTTAGAACAAACTCATTCAGTTTTAAAACCTGAGAGAATGTGTGAATTTTCCATATGCGTTTTCATGGACATTCGAACCGTGAAAATGAAATTTAGCGGGGGAAGTGTGGAAAAATGAGTTAAATGACATCTTTCAAAACTTTTAAATTCAATTCAGCCAAGTGACAATAATTACAATGAAATGGCTTTTTAAATACATATGGATTTCGACCAGTTCTAGCACATTTTGCATTTTAACTATGGAAATGATTTTGAACATTGCGTCATTTCAACCTTTTGTGGAACGTTGATCAATAAACCACAATGAAATTCAGAATATGCAATCATCGTTCAACCCTTTTTTATTCATTGATAAATAGTTTGATGATGAGTCCTTTTCACTTGTTCTCGGTCGGCCTAACATATTTTTAGATGAAAGCGTGTATGCATGACCAGAACTAGCAATTTTCACCCAAATAAATTATGGTCCAATGAATTTTTAATTGCAGGAATGCTGCCGGGGTTGGTAAACCGACATTGTGATTGTCACCCGGTCTAAATAAAAGATTTTCATTAAAGTTGAATGATTGTAATGGTGTTGCTGGAGTAATTTTTGAGGACTTCATCTCAGCTAAGCAGACAAAAAGTGTTTGAAAACGGAAATTAGTCCTGATTTTTAAAAAATCGAACTGCTTTTTACTTTTTGGTCGTGCTCAAATTAAATTTTACAATTTTAAAATTACAAAAGAGCGGAAGCATACATATATGCATGCGTCTTTCTGGTCGGGTGGTTGAATTGACTCAACTCAGTTCTACTGACGATCCTTGTTTATTTTTATCTACCACTATCTTCCAAATGTGGCTTCGTGTGATTCACAAAAATACTTATAATTTAAACGGGGAATTATTACTGGTAAAAAAATAATTTCGGTTCATAAGGACTTTTTTATTTTCAAGTGTGAATTACATGCGCTCGCTCGCCCAGAGCGAGTCGCAACGGAGCTGTGATCGTCGCCACTTGAAAAAACTGTAGCAGCTTTTCAACCACATAAGTAGATTTTCAGGGTTTATATCTGGAAAAGGGAAGGGGAAAAGTCGCATGATGCAAAGTGAAAAAATAATGAGAGCGGCAGAAGTGGAACAATCAACGAAAAACCGACCGATGATGATGCAGAGAAGGTACATACAATATTCATGCAATGAGATGAGAAGCAGAGCAGTACCAAAACAGTGGATTCATCCCCGTTGGGATATATGTAGGCATATGTATTACTGAACTATAATAAATAGATTTGTTGAAATCATAAATCACAGCCAAGCCCTTGTAAATTTGTTTGTGAAAAGACGACAATGGTTGTGGGAAGGAGCTATAAGGGTTGCTGTTGGTTCTGCATAATGAAAATGTTCTGCATCGACTGTTGTTTATGATGATTCGCACTCGCACAATGCCATTGTTTGCATTTACTAATACTGTTTCGACGCGTGAACACGAGCGCACAGTTAAATCTGTGATTTTGAGTGTCAAAGATTTGGTCTGATTTTAAACGAAAACAAAGTAAAGTGATGAAATTCCGATTAAAATGGGAAATTCAACTGAAGACAATGCTCTGAAGTCTTCTGAGAGAATTCTGAAAACAAATTTCTGAAAATTAATTCGAAGAAAAAAATTCTAAGATCAGGAAGAAAAGTAATATGAGATACGTGAGATCCTTCTAAGTAACTTCCACACATCAATCTTACAAAGAAAAGGTGGCCGGTATGTCAATTGAAGGCATTTCTCAAACTGATTTTTGATGGGATATATTAATATAACTAGGTCTAGGTAGGCATGATTTCTAAAACAGCAAGGGTGTCTTCTTCAGTCGACTGATTCACTTTTTTCGCTCAATGTTTCATTTGTAAGATATGGATTTCTTTGTGCCAAACTTACCTAAATTCACATCAAAAGATAAAGAAAAAAAAACATTTCTCTCTCCTCTTGTTTTGTTTTCTTTAAGAAAAAATCCAATGAATGAATGGAACTTTTTTCTCACGGGAGATGAATAAAAAGGTAAGTTTTTCTAGCTTCTTGATATCGCTTAAGGATCTAGCCGTTTTGAATGAGTAAAAAAGGGCAGGAAGAGGAAGGTGGAACTGTTGTGCATAGTACACGAGATCTTTACTACTTTTGAAGACTTGAAACTTCCAAGATGGCAGTCAAAAGGGCATTACTGAATGAAAGAGGAGGTTTCTATTCTATACTCCCACCGTAATTATCATCCTCATGTTTCACGTTTAGAAACTTAGAACTCATTACATATATGTACAAGGTGAAGAAAAACAAGTTGTATTATGATTCATTGCATGAATCTCTTCAAAGTGATCAGGATTCGAGATCGGGAGATCAAGTTTTGTTTCGTTGTTAGTTGTATTCGCTTTATCGGTATCAGTACGATGATGCAATTTTGAAAGATTTAAGTGTAAACTGAAACTTTTGACAGTCTTCATAATTTTGCTCAGTGAGAGAAATGATCGACGTGCAGGAAAAGGGTGCTAAACAATGAGGAAGGTCATGACTAACTCCGACATAAACGGAATTCAAGCTATGTAACTATTAATCTTTAAATCTCTTTTTTGAGAACGGTCTTTTCACTTGCAAATGCAAATCAATTGTTAAAAAAGGGAGGAAGTTGAGTCTCGAGTTACTTGAGTGAGTGGGGATGGTGGAAAGTTTCTTGAGAAAATATTATAGAAAAAGAACCTGTAAGATGCAATTGCACTTGATTTTATCGATAGCTATGTTTTCAGAAACATTTTTCCTTCAAAAAGACTTTCAGTGATAAATACAAATAATTTGATATCAAATTGAAAATAAAGGAAAAGCGTTAAATTTCTCGCTTTTTATTAGACAAAATATTTTGGAGTAAAAAACGGTACTACAATTTGCTGCAAGAACAGAGAGTACTTCCTTCTAAACTGTTCACAAAGGTCATTGCGATAAAAAATTCTTTCATGGCCGAGATTAAAGCTAATTGTAATGCTGAACCAAAAATAACGCCTTAAAATGTTCCATTAAAACCTGCTGAGATTAATAACTTGATATGAGATTTGTCAGATTTTTATAATGATAAAAAGTGAAAACGGATGTACTCCAATTTCATATATTTTGAAGAATTTATTTTAAAGCTTCATTCGAATCCAACATCAGCTATAACACAATCATCTCCAATAAGTTTATACCCTGCGTCACAAGGCATGCCTACTTGCGGACCGACCCCAAACAGGCATATTGGAGGTCCATTGATGTAGCATTTTGGGTACGGGTCATTTGTTCCATAGAACTGCACAAATTGACCAAATTTGCAAAAGGCTTGAGTAAAGGTCCTGTAGCATGTACCGTTGCTTATGAAGGTGAATATATCCAGTTGTGATTTTATTTCTTTCTGAATAACCGGATTTATGGGAAGTGGGGAACCGTTTTGCTGTTTTGTGAATTTGCAGCAAGGATTCTTTTGACATTGGGGTTTGTGCGTTACAAGGTCGAGAACATACCACTCACCGGATCGACATGGGCCCTACGTAAAGACATAATAGCATCTAATGATTCTTGTTAATTAATTGAAATTTAATTTCAATTTGTACCCTGCTATAAGCATAGAAGCAGTGTTTTCGGTCAGGACCCATGAGTATCATTCGGTTGCTGATTCCATCCTTAATTCTCGGACTGCAGCCATCGTAATTGGACATGCACCCACATTCTCCGAATTGAGGGGCTTCCCGAATGGAGTAAAAGAGTTGGAGCTGTCCACATGGGCCTTTTTCCAAAAGTTTATGACATTTTGACGTTTCTTTATGGAAAGCGGTTCCTTCCGGGCACAGCCTGAATCGCAATGCCAGAAAATAGAAAATGGCTTTATGTACTCAAAATGAAAATGAATTTGTAATTCAAACTCACTCTTTTGAATCATCGGCCTCAGCTGCGGGATCTGTTCCATCCAGCACTTCCAATAGCTCTTCTTCCATTGGGGAGGATGAATCATCTATGAAAAACAGCAAACCTGCAGAAATTGCCAGAAACCAAGTGTGAGAAAACGAAACAAATTTCTTGTCTACAAAGTTACCAGAAACACTACGGCACTGACTTCCACCCAAAACTAGGAGTAAACCTAACACAATACCAGCAACCATTGCGTGTTGATAGTTATTTCGAAAATCAGGCATAGTTTCCTTTAGTAAGTCCAGGTTGAATTGCTAAAAAATTTAAAAACTTAAAAATTCTGGGTTGACCGCACGAAACGTGAACGTTGAAGACTGACTGCAATGAATTAAGTTCGTCAATGTCTCTGCAATTAATTCTTCATACCTAATAATATGCATTGGTATGTAAATGCCAGTAAAGTTTAAATAGGTAATATAGTAAGAAATTGAAAGCAAACTATAAATCATCCGCGACGGTGACGACTTTGGCTATGACTATGCAAGATCATCTTTATCGGCTTTCAAAGAAGTTGAGGATTTTCCCAGATATGATGGAATTAATGTTCTGCAGAATTTTACGTGGGCTCATGCACTAAGACAGTCTGTCTTCCATGAGCTCATACCAAAATGATAAAAGTATCACGAAAACGTGCTAAATATACAATGTCAGTTCTATCAATTCAATTATCAAGTAGTTATCACATTTTTATTCTTTATTTGACTTTTTCTCTCGTAAATCCTTCACCCACGCAGTCAAGTTAAGCAATGATGTAACTTGCCGGGATACCTAAATGTTTAACGCACTTCGATTCGGAACTTGTATTTTAAATTTTTTGTCGAAATTCATAGGTATATAATATGCAAACGAAAAAGAAATTTCATGCATTTTCAGAGAATAAAATGTGTAGACCCATAATATTAAACATAGAAACTAGTCATTTCTCCTCTGCTTAGCCCTAACAGGAATCTAAAAAATCCTGATGTATTTACAATATTCAAAGCCAGCGAGAGGAGCTACTTGTCCATCCTTGATCCCATCCGGTCACCGCAACGCAAGATGCATTTATAGAAGTGGGATAATACCTAGGTATGCAGAAATATGAACCATCTTACATTCATAATAATGTTATTTCCAATATTACACCGACCAATGAGCTTACTCAGCTATCGTCCTTGAGATTCCAGAGGTGTATGTTGCGGTGGAATTACTTAGAGTCGATAAAAGGACTGTTTTTAATTTCAACAAAGATCATGTACAAAATATACTTGTTAAATTATGGCTAAATACCTTTCCTTTTCTGCTTGAAAGAAATTTTTACTTTTTGCCGAACGAGGAAAACTGGATTTCCACTTTCCACCTCTTTTCTTTCCATTGTGCGGTTTAAGTAAATATACATAAATTCTTTGTTGAATATTGCTAAATAAGGTAAGGTGTGTTGTCGTTGTGCATTGATTCTCCACTAAGGACTCATTCAGTTCACTCTTATTCATATCGCCTAAGATCAAAAAAATTATGACTGTTATTGTTGATCTGACAAATTTTCGGCAACATTTAGCACTAATGAAGGCGACACGCTGGGGAGATAATACAACAACTCGAGAGAAGAGAGAAAATATTAATCTTAATCCTTTGTAGCTTCTGTGGAGAGTCGAGATGTAGAGCAGCAGATGAAAAAGATGAAGTCTATGAGATTTTTATAAACTGTCTCAATTTGTAACAATAACATGATATCCCGACAAATGAGGTGAGATGACATACATGATGATGACCGACCCTTAAGTAAATAGACCATTCTTTTTCCTCCACCGAATTTATAATGATGAACAGCAAAAAGATCAAAATAAAGCCAAGCTAGAAAGGAGACTCTCCTTTCTTGACCATTCTCATTAGCCCAGCCAAACCAGCCTCGTCCAGCTCAGATATAGAGGGTTGGAACCAGATCGAGGTTAGATGTTTATCGTGTTCCATAGCGGCAATCTTTTTGTCTGGAGAACAGGGAGAGATTCAATGGACAACAACGAGTGGAAAAAGATGAAGACGACAAGAGTCCATGTCTTTTGCAGATTTTGTTTTGTTTTCTGGATGATATCTGCCGAAAATGATGATTACTTCTTACTTACCTGTGATGATGGGTAAGAACATTGTGCTTTTGTTAATACTTTACCTTTTCACTTTTCCTACCCTTTTGGCTTCTGCACAAGCCGCCAAAAAGCAGGGATTGAAATTTGGATTTGAATGAATGAATTTCTTTGCATGAACAGTTCCAAATTGTAGGAGGCTTTCACGAAGATATTTTACTTATAAAAATTACTACGTAATATTAACGGGCATTAGAAATTTCTAAAAAATCAAAAGAAACAGGCACCATATTAAAAGTATTGGATTGAAGTTTATTTTTGCTTTTTAGATTGTCCTGTTTGGCATAGTCAATCACAATCAGCCATCAGTGAAAAAATTGTAACGAACAAAATGGCTTTCATGTAATCCCAAATCCCAAAGAGACCTTTTCCCATAAACGACTTCATTTCATTTCCATATTGCATTTCTGCATCAACGTTTCCATTCTACGCAAAATCAGATCTGATTCGATCTCTCCTCAATTATCATCACCACTTTTTTACAAATACTCTAAACGATTGATAAAAAGTTGATCTCCTCCGAATGGACTGAGCTGATGCTTTCACATATTTCCATTTTCTATCCCTCTGTGACTCGACTCCATTGAATATTGAATGCTGAGCTGACTTGATTTCTTATTCAGAGCTCATCGTCAAAAAATCAGAAAATAATAATGCTCTTGCTCTTTCAAAAGGGATTTAGGAGGCAGGGACTTGACATCCAGTCACCATTGCAGGATAGGATTCCTATTCATTTGGGAGGACTTGATTCTGAGCAGCTGGCAGCCAATCCGTTGTAACCTCCAGAAAAAGGCTAAACTTGTGAAAATAAAAGTGAGCATTTTTTTCTCCCCTGGTCCTGTATTCATCTCTGTATGATGCAGAAATAAAATGATAATGGACTGTAATGTAATCTAATCCAACTCGCAGTTTTCAACTGGGATGCGATATGATGATGTTGGTTGGAGCATTTGTAACTTCTTTTTTAAGAGAGAAAGGTAGACTAGGGGGAAATGTCATAATAATGAACCTTTCGCAATATGCTCATTGTTCATTCATCCGACCATAATGCTTGTTTTTGATTTGGGCTTTGAACAGTATAAGCAAAAGCACCCTTACCAAATTTTTTTCAGGTCGATCATGCAATGCATTTTGAGGGTATCATCACTTTTATCGTCCCTTCCCATCTTTTCACGGGCAGAATGGATGACGGAGACCGGATAAGCAAAGTGCCCTGTGGAGTGTACCGCACCTTGTTAAATAAGTAATGACAATAATGAAGTGCAGTCAACCCAATGCCAATGTTGGTATATGCGAGTCGTTAAATGGACAGAATGCAATGCTGTGAAGATGGGAACGATGAGGAAAGTGAATGAGGGATGATGAGAC
Organism: Seira ritae; assembly: GCA_027744415.1. Lineage (NCBI taxonomy): Eukaryota > Metazoa > Arthropoda > Collembola > Entomobryomorpha > Entomobryidae > Seira > Seira ritae. The sequence continues at coordinate 264 of JAHZNI010001393.1, read as the reverse complement.
CCTTTTGGAATAGGCAATAAGGCATAGGACTTTGTCTTGATGATGAGCATTTTTGGTGGAAAAATCAATCGCAGGATTAAAAATTCAGTTAGTCTAGAATGGGCTCCTGCGTGGGTGACATATGCCCTGAGTGAACTGTTCCAAGAAGCAAGTTACGCAAAGTGTTTTTCGCGTAGTCAAAACATTTTTTGAAATAGACTATAATACCAGAAACTATTGCCTTTGAACAAGTGCCTTGTGAAACTATTGTGGCTTAAATCGTTA
>JAHZNI010001392.1:0-14271 GCA_027744415.1 Seira ritae | reverse complement strand
TTATGCATTATGCATCGCAGTCTTCAAAAGATTTGACATAAAAAGACTATTTTGGTACGTCAGAATCACCTTCAGAATGTTCTAAAAATACCTTTTTTTTAAAATGTTCGAAATTGTAGGTAGCCTACAACTATATAGGTTTAACGAAAATAAGAAGCAAAACTACTAACCAAATTTTTCAGCATCGTCAGAAGTTTATATTCTTCGTTTTTGCATGAACTCGCAAGTTTTTTTTAAACAAAGGAATGCATTCATGCGTGAGAAGTATTCAGGAATGACATACTTTGGACGGTTGGCGAAACAGCACCGAACCGAAAAAGCACCGATCAACCCTTTACCCAAAATTAAGTAAAAAAGGTAGGTTTTGGGAAAGGCTAATTCCTTAATCCGAACCCAAAAATTTCTCCAGTCTCAAAAAAATGCCTTGTGAAGTGAGCTCATTTTCTGAATTCCTACAAATAATCTCGATGCGTACAATTTTCATTTCATATTCTACATATACTTAATTCAAATCGACAGGCAATGTGATATTGATGATTTTATTTAATGTGTCACGACCATTTTATAGAAAAAAATCTCCTCTTTTTAATGAATATTTAATTTAAAAAAAAACGTTCGTCGATAATTAGCCCGAGGTAGATTTTAATATTTGAATTCAAATTCGGGAATTTAAACCTCCCGGTAACCAGGCCTTTCATTGAACTCTCACAAGCTTAATGCATGGGAACGGGATTCGTCAATTACGTGTGTAAAGTAATAGATTTTAAATAAATAATACATAAATAATAGTAATATAGATTCAGTTTCTTTCATGTGTCCTGCAAGGATTTCATTATGCATTTCTAAATCTTAAAAAAGTTTAAGTCAGGAAAAAGATAAGCCGTATTATAATCCTTTTTGGATAATCTCCTTAACTCAGTCGTAGCTTTTTCGGGTCCGTGTCGACTCGGTAGTCGGTCCCAAGTTTTACTTTCTCCCCAATTTTACAACAGTTGTTTTCTTTCTCTTGCAATACAATACCCCACCAGCATCCAGCATGACTTCACTTGGAAAAAAAGAAACAAAAGCAATAAAAAAGGCTCTTAATGCTCAGTGAACTGAACCAATAATGCTATTACGACTAGCCTTCCCCTCATTTTCCTCTCGCTAAGCTTCTTTTACAACATGAATGTAAGTTTTTTCTCCTCCATAATAAACCCACACATAATATAATACATACGTAGAAAAAGATACAACTTTTTGATGATATACTTTTTACTTTCTCCTTTCTACCCTTTCACTTTCTCTCTCACTCTCCGTCTGCGTTTTCATTACAATCTTCGCAAGAAAAAAGGAGGAAAAAGTTTTTTCTTCGTCTCCCTTTGTCTAATTTTTAGTGACTTTGAGAACTGACTGGAAACGATGAGAGAGAGATTGCTTTCTATGGTTGTATATTATAGCACTAGAATGTAGGTTGGTATGTTTGGTGTGTCGACTAGGACGATAATGGAACATTACGTATGACTCTCGCAAGAAGACAATTTTCTCTTTTTATTGGAGCTTCTTGCTCTGGTTCATTATTATTTTTTCCGTCCTTATGCTCTCCCGCCCGTCCTCAGTGGATATGGTCCATGACGAAGAGGAAAAAATGGGACACGAACAAAAATCCTATTAGTTTCTGCACGTATTTAAGTAATACGTAATGCATAACTGTAGCCAAAGGGCTAGTGGCATTCTTCTTAAGTGGTGGTATGTGGGATCACTAGAGTTGAAAAACTTTAAAGAAAAAGAAACGGAAAAATTCCACGCTGGACAAATACGAAGTTTTTATGATATAAGGTCAGTGCATTGTATTTACATACCTAAGTAGATGCGGACCGTGTACCATGTGAACTCATTGAAGTTTCGTCAACATGAAATGAGATCAAATTTCAACATAGGTACATTAAGTCCGTACATAATGCCTAGTCGAGTCGGTTTCTCGCAAAGTGAAAAGTACTTTAAAATTTGATGACGCCCAAACCTGTTCCTGGTATTTCTTTCACGGAAACTCACGTCATCCATCCTCAAAGGATACCTGGAAGCTATAGAACCAATGTCGACAATTTCAAAATTCTTTCACTTGAACTCTACTGCGCAATAGTCGAACGTAACAAAAACTTTTCCTTACATCACCAGTCGTCGGCATCAGGCATGAGAAAGTACAAAGTGAATCAATATTAACTACACATTAAGTATAAATGTACGTGCTTATATGGTCCCTCTATCCAATGATACATGACGTAATTCATGACGAGATTATCATTTTTCGTGTATTTATGGATGAATCTGAAAGCTGATCTCAGTAAATCATTCAAAACTTTACAGCCAAACAAATTAGTGCCCGGGATAAATCGCATGAGTACGTACATACATTACATAAACCTCCAGGCTTATCGGGGGAAAGGAGTCAGGTTATCACAACGCAACGGCGAAAAAAATGATATTAGCCGCTGGCCACTTACATTTATAAAATCAAATGAATTGGATGAAATGAAAATTCCTCTTGAAGGAATTATACTTTCTGATGCATGTACGCTATATACGCAGGTAATTTCTCCAACAAGCCTGTTTCTCAGATCTGAAAAACAAAGCTGAAAGAACAATGCACAAGTCTAGTTGAAATGCGGGGAGCAACAAGCAAAGTAAGAACAAGAGAAGTAACTCAATCTCAACATTCAGAACAAAACAGAAAGGGAAAACAAAATGTATGGGGTATGGTGATTTAAAATACAAAAAAAGGAGAAGAGGTAAAAGTTAGGAGAGAAAGTCAGAATTTAGCCATTCTATTGTGAAAAGTTTTCCCATAATGTAAGCAAACTAATTAGCCAGCTATCACAACGAGGTAAAATACTAAAGATAGTTTTTACGGGAGGAGTCCTATGATGTTGTTGATAACCATAAGCCAAGCAAACTCATTTCATTTTTGTTACGGTACAGTTTCGCCTAAATGTGAAATAAACTTTTATCTGGGCTTGGGCTTTCACCAGAGATGAAAACATGTACAGATTTCTAAACACTTTTATTCAAACCTGAGCAGAATGTATCACATTAGATGATTTACATTAAAACAGAGGAAATGGGATACCCACATTTCAGAACTTTTAAGAATCCTCAGGGTGACCCGCCGGTGAATTCTCCGTCTTTTTCAACTCATTTTCAATACCATGATCAGGATCAGCAACTGTAGCGGTAGTCGTCGGCTGGTTCTCAACTTGATCTAGGGTATTAGCGTTTCTTGTATCAGAATCAGAACCACGGACATTTTCAAAGGATGAATTCGGATTTGCATTTTCATTGTGATTAGCGATGAGTTCCGCCACAGCCCTGCCACTGTCAATCACAAGTTTCTGAGGATAACTCATTTCTCCATAATAATGTAATGTGAATATTTACTACTTGAACTAAAATCTGTCTTACACGCTCGACAGGTCATTCAAGCCACCAGCACTGGCACCACCATGGCTGCCCCTACGCTCCGTACTAGGTCGTAGAGCTGATACAACTCTAGTAACACTGCAAAGTAGTTAAAATTCATTTAACACAATAAATTTACCCCCACCAAATATTTTCATTCCTACATAATATTGAAAACATTGATAATCACGTTATCTTCTTACGTTTCTTGCATTTCCGGAAGTTGTGCAAATTGACTAGCAATCTGACCAAAGATTTGACCTGCATTAGCCATAATAGCTGGCGCGTTTGCAGAGGTACTAAATTGCTCATGCGCTGTTGGCAGATCTTGAAGCACCATTTGAGTCGAAATCCTGATATTCCTTTGATATGTCTCGTTTTCCCGGTCGAATTCAAGCGCTTTGTTGAAGCAAAGCACGGCATCTATGTGCCGTCCTTGGGTGGCGTATGCGATCCTAAACACATCAATATTTTGTTTTCGCTTTTTTGCCGTTTAAAAGAGGTTCATTAAAATATAGCTGAACACTCTTTCAAAAGTCTTACCCCATTCGACCGTAAGCTCGAGCGTAATCCGGAGTCAGCTGAAGAGCAATTTGGCAGTCTCTTATCGCTTTCTCGAAGTCTTCTAACTTGATATATGCGGCTGCCCGATTGCAGAAAAATGTCGCGTTGTTACCATCCAGTTCAATCGCCCTAAGGATGAAATAAAGGTGATGATTATTTAAAATGAGTATTGTCGGCATAACTTAACTTGTTGAAATATCTAGATACTTAGTGTAAAACTCCAGAGCATCAGCGATATTTGAGTCCCTCATAGCATCATTACCCTTGTTTTTGGCTTCGTCCGCAAGAATCTTAGCTTCCTCAGACGCCATTGGTGGTTTAATGTACTCTGGTCCGGTTGAGATAAACTTATTTTATAAAGAAAAATGATCACCTTAATTATATCATCATTTAGCATCATATTTGAATTTGAACCGAAGAATTAAAAGTCGTACTCACCGACACTCCTGCAAAAGGCAAGTGTAGTCCCCTTGCACCTTGAGTAGTGGGGGTGCTCGAATTCGAGCCCGACGCGTTTGAAGTTTGAGTCGACGACGTAGACGACGACGCACTAGCACTTACGTCCGCGCTTTTAACTTCAGACTGTCGCATAAGCTCCACCAAACTTGTCTTCGGTTTGCGGAAGTTGGGATTGTTCAGGCCCGTTTCCGGTCGGGAAATGACGGGATTTTTCATCTCATCATCCAGAAATTGTAAGATACTGCACACGACCGACTGCGTGTTGCTACCGTCGTCATCGTTGGCGTGTTTAACCGCCTGTTCTTCAGCCATTTTCCCGTAATCAATAACTTGAGGAGACCCTTATTATGGGTTTAATCCGAATGCATTTATTTAGCAAAGAGTACAAAGCAATCATAACACAATAACACTCTTTTTAAGTCCAGAGTCTTGATTCCAAACTTCCATTCCGAGACGTGAGACCCACGACGACACGAAATGACGAAACCTTCCCCTTCTTCTTCTTCCTTTATTCTTTCGCCGAGATTTGCTTTGGAATGTTTGGAACAAAAAAAAATTTGTCATTGAGACTCGATTTTAAGTAAGACGACGTGAAGCCATGACTTCAAGATTTTCGTAAGATGGAGCAATTAGTAAAACGCGAAAAATGAAGTTTTGAAAGACNTTAAGTAAGACGACGTGAAGCCATGACTTCAAGATTTTCGTAAGATGGAGCAATTAGTAAAACGCGAAAAATGAAGTTTTGAAAGACGTTCAAATTCAACTGATGCATTATATGTAGCAAGTATATGTAGACGGCAAGAGTAATTCTTGAGAATCCATGAAATGATCGAAATTATCTGCAATTCATCATTTCAGGAATAACACAATCATCAATTCCCCTTCACATCTATTCCGTAGGAGATTCCATTGTAAAATCCTGTGATTGGCAAAATGCAATGAAACGATGATCCAAGAAGACCAATACCAATAAGTATAGATATCATGTCAAAAAATCAAACCAAAATTTTCTTAGTAGCATTATAAAAAAAGATGCCTACGTATGTTCATAATGAACTTAAAAAGCTGTTATTTTTATTTAGACATCGCGTCTGCGTAAGCATGAACACATTTTCATCTGCAAAAACAAAGTCAAGTTAAGAGTCATAGTCGTTCCAAAGCCTTAAGTATCTGCATTTCTATATAATAGAAATAATAAAATATCATAAATATTATTGTTTAAAAGTACGCAACGCACATCATAGTGTGTCATGCATAATGCATAAAATAAGCAAGTAATTTATTGCAACTTGGAGATTTTTCAGGGTAGCAAAAGGCAAGTAAATCAGTCAGGCATATGACATGAAGTGAAAGCGCAATCGAAATCAAAACAGTAAAGTTAGAAAAAGCGTGTTTTATAGGGTAGGTAGTAGGTACTCGGTACTTCTTTCTGGCTGACTTATTCTAGCCAAAGCTCCTTCACCGCTTAACTTGTACACATACTTACACACTCATAATGCATATATTCTCATGCAGAAAAAAGGGCGAAAGCACTCCCAAGAAAATGAAATGATCAATTGTTTGGGAAGTCAGAACAACTCATGCATGCTTAATTTGCACCGCATAGAGTCCGATCTCGGAACGATCACGAACAGGAAATTAAGACTATAATGTAGTGCGGCTAGAAAAGCGTGACTATTTAACGTAACTTTGTATACTATCCCGATGAATTGTGGTTAAAACAAAAAAGGCGAGAGTGAGAGTAAAAGTCAGTCGATGGCAAACTGAAACTTGTCTGAAATAAATATAATGGTTCTGACGATGTTGTGCTTTTCCCTTTCATAGAAATCACGGGCTTTTTCCTCTTTTAGGGAGGATATATAGTGCTTAGGCCGCCATGTGCATTAATTTATTCACAGCTCCAGTTACAGAAGCTCGAACCAAAACGAACCTCAAATTAACACTGGTATTTTTATACCTTTCTTTATTTTACAGTATTCCACACAAGTTCTCGCATTTTGGAACATAACAGCGTTTCAAACTACCGGACTGATACAATATTCGATCCCATCCAAGTAGGTCGACTGGTTTCTTCGAATTGCATTGGTTCCTTAAAATCAAAGGTAAGAAGAAAGTAACTAAATTCAAAAAGTCTAGTTTTTTACTGGGGGCATAAATTCTCTGTTGATATCATAAAACCCGTTTTGTGTAGCAAGTTACCATTCTTCAGGCCTTTGGGACTGCGAAATTATAGAGCTTTCACTGTATGTACTAGTAATGATGAAGGGAGAAACGGGTTGAAAAATAAAGCCCTATTATATTTTATTTCCGGTTCAACTTCCTCCTCGTGACTCCCACGCGCAAGGGCTCCAAATCATATTGCAGTTAAATAATAACATAGCCTTTTTTAGCATTCATGCTAGTTGTGGCACTCATTTAAATTCCCCTACTCACGATTTTCCATGCTTTCTTTCGGAAAGAAAACTTCTTTATTTTTCAATACAAAATGTGTGAGCAGACTAGACTTTCGGACGTTTGACTTCGGAATGGAAAAAGTCAATGAACAAACTTTGTCTTCCATCTTCCTGGAAGTAAAGTGGAAAGTCAACAGTTCAAGAACGCCAATAAAAAGGTTATTTTTTCGTCTTTGTACCAAGACTTTTCGTCATTCTTCCCGCCACATATAATGTAGATAGCACTTTTTATTAAGGAAACTTTCGAGTTGATGCTTATTCCAAAGAAAGGGAAAGTGGAAAAGGCATTTTCTCGTTTTTCATGCAAAATTAATCAGATCATGTCATGATGATCTATGATGTATTCATGTGCGAATTAATTATTCACTTTGTGCAAACATCGTCTCTTTATAAGAATCATGATCATGATTAGTAGACTCTTGACATCCGTCCCTGAGGAAATTGTGACAAAACTTTCGTCCTCCAATAGTTTACATTTCCTCATAAGTTTGGCAGACATGACTATCATTGTATTTAAGAACGTGAGTTGGAAAGGAAGGGAAAGTACATAAAAGGAAATCATAAAGTGTTTTGCTTTTTTGTCATATGACGAAATTGAATTTGCAAAGCTGCTTTAAAGTGAAAGTGAAGTAAGCTAGCGTCTGGATTTTTGGGCACTGATTACAAACAAACACTGATTTTGGGCACGGATGTGACATTTAAGTATTTCTCTAGGATTCAATTCATCACATTTGTATCATTCTTCAAATAAGCGATACGCATTCAAAATTTAGACCATGTTGGAGTAGTGGAGGCATACAACTGATGATTGATTATCATGATAATCCCAAGGAAAACAAAGAAAATACGCGTGCATTTTGTTCGACGTAGATTTCCAGGCAAGTATATGAGGCTTGACTGGCTTGACGGATTTTGGTTTCAGCTTCGTCTGGCCCAACTATTATTTGCGGAGTCTGACTGAGCAAATACTGCCACCTTCTCCAACTCCATCGTATGGGAGTGATAAGGCGGTGTGTGTGGATATAGAAGTTGTTGTAGTCACCACCTTATTAAAAAGACCACAATAAAAAAGCTCAGGAGAGAGTTTCCTGCTAAATTCACTGGGGGCTAAAAAATATAAAACAATAGGACAGATTGCCTTTTCAGAGATCTAACAGACCTTTTGCTTAAAGCGTAAGTACCTACCTATGCTCATGTACATATTCAGACGACTTCCTCTGAAAAATATGGTGGAGGTGGTGATGGCAAAGTTGTTGTTGCTGCAAAGGGGAAAGTTTTTTATTGCCTAATTTAAGCTGAACTGGAACTCAACTCGAGTTATAAATTAGATAGAGGCAATGTCGGATTAGTTAATATTGGAGGAGGAGATATACATACATGCCTAAATTTTTGGATGGAAAATTGGATTCAGGGAAAGTTTTCTTTTGGACGTGTGATAGATGGATGAGTATGAAATAAAAAAAGTGATGATGGATGAAATCAAACGGGCACATTCGTAAAACATGATTAGCTAGAAAGGATGCCGCATGCTATGCATGAGATGATTATCCTGTGGCGTAGCAATGAACTGAAAAAGGAGGAAGAGGGATGACGAGCGAGTATTTTGGCATTTATTTGCAAAATGTAGCAATATAGTACCTAATCCACTTTTTCATACTTTATTCCCTCGAGGTTAGCAAACAGGAGGCTGAATAATAAGGACTTTTTATGGAAAAGCGACAGTGTTGTTAGGATGGACAGTTGGATTGTGAAATGAAATGAGCAAAAAAGTAAACTCGAGTTTCAGAATAAAATGTGATATTATTCCCACATTCCTACTCGGATCATACAATTTCCACTTTAAACGAGATGATGTTGATGTCGATGCCAGCTCAACGAGCGGAATAAAAGCTTTGGCTTAACAAAATAGAGAGAAATGCCAAAATATTATATTATATATGTATTGTTACTTCTGCGATTTTACAAGGGAGTAGGAAATGGATTAGCTTCCCAATCTGCTCAGCTCGAAAGCGTATAGCCACAGAGAAATTCCGCAACTAAAAGCGAATACATTTACGCCATATTATATATTACTTTTTTACTCCACAAACCAAGATTGAGGAAAAGTCAAAGGCAATGCTAGTACTCCCCTTCACGGCGCTATAAATGTAGTTGTTTCAGATGCATTTTATATTGATACTACTTTGATACGATTGATATAGCGGGATTGAAAGCATTGTATTGCTTACAGAAGAAAAGAAGGGAAGGATGATTGATAATGTGGTTTATGACAGGCGATTCAACACAACACACGCCTAATTTCCTAGCACTTTTTTGTTAATGTTTGAAGTGGGTTAGAAGGAAGGAACGACCATGAACAACAGAAGAGGCAAGGAATGAATTACTGAATCAAGTTTAGTGGAGGCTAAACGAAATCAAATCAAATCGTATTTTTTTGCGATGCTGTATTGATTTCAGTGCGTCCTTTTTCTAAAGTTGAGGTTAGTGGGTCACTGAGTGCGAAGAAAGGAAATGAATAGTCATGGCATTCTTTAGCGAGCAATATCTTCAAAGTAATGAGCTGAAAAGTTTGTGATTTCTCTGGAGTTTAATGACAATGAGATGACAAATAAATTATGATTCTCATCAGAGAGAACAATTTACTATTCATTAAGCTTCAATTTCTTTTGAAAAAACGTAGGCCGCGATTGTATTGTGAATGGCCATGGCCAGTGACCACAACAAAATTATGCGAAGAAATTCTTACATTTCCAACTTAGCCTTCTGTCCAAATCTACTGATCTGTCCAACCGAAGACGCAAGCAAACGAACAAAGAGGTTCATTATTCCAGTTTTCATATTCTGCACGCGTTCTCAGATGTCCCCTAGTCCAATGTAATTTTCAAACTGAACAATGACAGAAAAGCGACGTATGTAGTAGGCAATCCACATTGCCTTCGCTGTGCTAAGCAAAAAATTAAATTACAGTAACTTTATTGTCAAAATTTAGCTTTAGCTGAGTTGGTCCAAACCTCAACCCACTTTTCTTACGAAATGATTTAATGTCATTAGCCCATCATCAAATTGTTTTGTCCTAAAGTAAAATTACGAGTCGCATACAAATAATTTTCAAATGGTTCCCTTGTATTTTATTCCTTTTATTTCTGACTGACAAAAAAAATCTGAGAAAAAAGTGAATGAACTAAAGTATGCACCAGTAGACTTGTCATCATGAAGCCATATTACTATTGTATGCGATTTTATTTCTGACAAAATGATATGATGATGATCTCTTCCGCTTGCCTCCAGTTTTGATGTAAGGCGCCGCTATACCGCTGCGCTACTCATCCCATTTCTCCATAATTCATTTCCTCGATCGAATGAACACATTAGCCAAGTCATATTCAACTCACTCAGTGGAGATGATCATGCATGTATCTACTTAGGTTATAAGATGTACTCGTACCGTGATTGTGACTCCTTTCCCAACATGAAATCTGAATTGGCCGTTTCCTCCTCATTTCCTAGTTCTCATTCTCAAAAGTGGAATTTTTAGTCATTCTCGTGGACTTTGGAAGCTAGTTCTTTCGAGAAAAGTGTGCATAGAGGAATCTCTCGCGGCCATTCTTCAAACTATTTCTCGATGCCTTAGCCTTACTGAAATGTTGATATTTTTCCTTTCGAAGCCCCAACTGCTTTCTTTGCACAACCCATCTCAAAACTGTTGACTACTCTTTCGCTTTTCCGATTGCAACGACGACGATGATAATATGCCAGTCTGCTTGGCATATAGCCAAACTAATACCAATACCTAATTGGAAAATAAGCTCACCAAGCATTACATTCCATTGCATAATTTGCCAGCAAACAAGCATATCCCCGAAGCTTAGCCCAAGGAGAAGGAAAGGGTGAGCAAAACAGTCAACGTTTTTGTTGTATCGAGCTCTCAGCTCTTCCTGCTTTCACCAAAGCAATCCCCTCCACATGTCCCTCCAAGAACTTCTCAATGACACCAATGTATCATAAATATGTATGGTTTTACGCTATACACGTCTGCCTCTGTATATCTCAATAAACATAATATCTACGAACGTCGCCTTTCATGGATATTGAGGAAGTCCATATATCTCAGCCAACAAACAAAAAACTGCTTTTTTATTGCATTACCCTAACCTAACAAAAATATATATAACTTTAATATAATTTTTCTCCTTTCTTCCGTCCTCTCATCTGCCACACCGCACCACCATACCACCAGTTAGCCTAGAACTAGTCCACAAGAAAAGAAACTTTTACCTCCATCCTTTCCCCAAGTCCACCTACACAACCTTAACCTTATTTTCTCTTTCTTGGTTGCATCTTGATACCCGATAGCAACAAAAATTAAATTTTCCTTGGATCGTGTCGCAGTACTCAGTCACTCGAAGTTGCTCTGCTGGTTCCAAAACTTTGTTTTTGGTTGAGCTCAGACAAGAAGAATATTGTTTGGATTACGGGAGAAGTCTATGCAAACCTTCTTTTCCTCGGCTTCTACCGCCATTGTACCTTTCTCCGATGACAATCTCAATTTCATGCTTTCCTTCAGCTCAGGTTCACATTCCAGCCAGCCAGCCGTGTATGTGCATTCGGCTTAAGTTTGCGTTTTGCTGTATGTATCTCTGTACTTGCTTTCTTTCAATGGAAAGAGAAAATGTATCAAATGGATTATTTAGATGGATGCATCATTATCACCATTTCCCAGGAAAACACGTTTCCATCTATAAGCCTTCCCTTGGCCTATTATATGCACACACGTCATGTGTGTGTGTGTGCAAATGTGTGAAAGCATGTATTTGAGATGGATGCGAAACAGTGGTATGTAGTCGTAGTAAGGGTCCCTCAGCATCATCATCATCCTCACGATCACGAGTACTACAACACCGAGACCATAGGCCAAGCCAGACTAGACTAGTCCAGACTGCACTTACATCTCAATACTAACTATACGGCTTCTACTTTTATATACACCATTTTCTTCTGTATTTTTTGTAAATAAGAATATTTTCCCCCTCTAGCTTTTCCAGTTTTGTAGGCGGTTTAAAAAATAGGTGAAAGCAGAGCAGAGAAAGGAATTATATAGCTATTTTTTACAACCTTCCTCATTTCTTCCTCTCCTTCCTGCGAAAGTATTATTACTTTTTTGCTCTTGTTTCACAGGAAATCCAGACAGAGTGAGAGAAACGAGGTGTGAAATAATAGTAAATAGACAGGTTGGTTGTGATAAATAAATTAAGTTTGAAAAGGTGTACACGTATTACTGTTACTACTTCTTACATACTTACGCTAGCTCTTGCGAAATTATTTATTGTGGTTCATCTCGTTCCTTTTCCGGTAAAAAAAGTATTTCTATCTGACTTCGACTTCGCCGGACACTAGCAGAGTACATCGCTGAAGCAAGGTAAATAATTTTTGGTTTTATGAATCCCTTACTGTACTTTTTGCAAAAGCCTTTGAGTAAGACGTTTAACCTTTTACCAGCCAACTACATATAAGATTTATGGGATTCTGAATTCCGTCTGCCTTCTAAATATTGGGGCAGGTAAACCTTGCGAAAGGTTTGAATGAGAATTTAGAATGGCTTAGAGCATTGATTTTTGCTTTACTGAGCACTGGTTTCTTTACATTAACGAGGTTGGCTATGGAATGAAAAAAATCAAAGGAAAAAAATAAATATATTTTCTGTGGATGACACTGAATGCCCAGTGACTACTTTGTCAGTGATGCTTTCTAGCTCGACTTTCGGTGGTCACTATGTATGTATGTGAGCACATGTGCTATATAGATAGCAATATTCTGATATACCTCACCTCAATCTTTTCCTCCACCTTTTTCACGAAGCAATCAAATCACAGCAAATTAGGGAAAGGAGAGTGATGGTAAAGTGATGCTTCCGTTCCTCCACTAATTTGCCTAGACTCACAGCGTCAGAGAAAAAGGAGTGCAAGAGTTTTTAAGGCGATACATGTACATGGTCCAAAGCAATTGCTTACTTCTTCAGAATTCGTAAATGTCTTTTTCGTTCCGTGCATGCTAATTTTGAGTCATAAACAGTCAAAGACCATGTCATATAGACATTCCTTTTCCCAGTTTTTTTTCACTTGATTGAACGTGAGCAATAATGCGCAATGCCTTATTTTTGTTAAACTGAGAAGCAGAGAAGGATTATGAAAGATATTAATTTTGATTGCCAATCATGTTGATCCCTAAATCTGCCTAGAAAGCTTTTTGGTAGATGGTCTAATCTAGTAAACTCGAGTAGACCCGCTTAAATTAGAGTAGATAGCACTTACCAGTTTTCAAGTGAGCAATATTGACTATCGACATACATATTATAATGATTGGACTGGAACAAAGTTGATCAATTATGCCAAGCCACCGTCCTCTCCAGCAATCCGTAGGGATCGACCGTAAAAGATTTTTACAGAGAAAATAATATGCAGCATTCCTAGAATGGACAAATATAGATTTCTCGTCGTAGCGCAATTCATGAACAACGCCAATATCTCAAGTATAGTGAATGAGCCTCCACTTCTTTTCGATAAGACTTGTGGAGGTAACTTCTGGAGGCCATTATTGGAATGATGATGATGACCTTGAGGGGATGTGCTTTGTTAGAGTGTGTATTGAATCATTGAATGGAACACGGGTGTTGTTTAATACACAATACAAACCGTAAATGGAATGCAAAAAGGACTTTTTCATAAGCTACCTTGTTCCCTCATTTTCCCCTGGTACTTAATGGAGAAAATAGAATCATGCTTACTCGTAGCTCTAAAAGAGTGTGCTCTCATTTATTACGCTCCTTAATTGTTTCCCTTTCCCTATTCAAGTGGAGAAGTTTAATCAAATCAAATAAGTTTCTAGTCGCCTGATCACATCTCATTCTGATCTTGATCGACTCTCACTCCTTGAATGGGAGGATTAATCGAAGAAGATTTTGCTAAGTTGATTTGATTTCACTTACCAGAGTCGTGACGGGGAAAAGGCAATAGCAAATAGCTGAGTACATTTTAATCATTGCTTGGAGTCCGTGTGAACATCTTAAGTTGGCTGGAATCAAAGGTTAAATTCGGAAAGTTTCTAGATAAAAAGTGAAAAAAATTAATTGTAACTGTTTTAATCGTTCTTTTTTATTGAAATTTCAGAATTCGGAAAACCTCTCTAGATTCAAGTTTTAGTCCACACTATGGATAGTCAAGAAACACATTCTGCCTTCTGTAGATCTTTTCTGGCTGTTTAGGTTTGCTCTACAAGTCAGATATATTGTAGTTTGTTTCCGGTTTGAATTTAAGCAAAGTAACAGGAACTGAAGTAATATAATACCGTAAATATTAAACAATTC
>JAHZNI010001391.1:0-13557 GCA_027744415.1 Seira ritae | reverse complement strand
GGTTTGGGTAGACAAAGAGGAGATAATGGGATAAGCATTAGGTCACCACCTAACCAACTCATCTCCTCGCATGACATGCGTTTTTTTGTCATCAAGATTTCTCTTGTCTTAGTGAGCCTTTGAAAAACATTATTGAATGCAATGGTAGTTGTGTGGTATAATATACTGTATGGGATTCGAAAATGTCATGAGTCATAACGAGTAAGGCTTAGCAATGGTCCACTGCAACATTGCCAATCTGATCTGCGCTGAACTTTGATTCAAAGGACGCAGGAGATTTTGGCATTATTGATTAGGAGCTCGAGCTTAAACACGTGCTTCATTCCTGAGCTCCTTTGCATATTCCGGAGAAGATTTTTTCTATAAATCTGATTGACACATTTTTGGGGTAAAATGACACGAAAAAATATTCAGGATTCAGGGTGCTGGATAGTGATTCTGTGCGCTTCAATTTTGTTCTTGGTAAGTTCTACAAAAGTAATTTATAGATAAATTAAAACGCAATTGAATTTAATTGAATCAATTACTGGATAGGTCAAAGATGTAGCTCCTCATGGTCGTCTCATGGACCCTCCAGCGAGAAACTGCATGTGGAGATTTGGGTACCCGACTCCAGTGAATTATGACGATAACCAGCTATGGTGTGGTGGAGCAGCAAGTATGATTCTTTTCACAATTTTTAGTTCAAATAAATTACTTCAAAATCAGTATGAAGTAATAATTACTAAATGTTTATTTTTCGGTGAAAAGTTATGATCAACCAAAATCATGGCAAGTGCGGAGTATGTGGCGATAACTATGCGGATCCTGTTCCAAGAGCACATGAGACAGGAGGGGATTACGCAAGTGGAATTATTGTGCGAAGATATGCTCCAGGGGAGGTTGATACTCATATGTATATGATTAATTTCGAGTTTCAAGTTTACATTTTCAAAATCATGTTTCAAAACCTCCTTATTTGTTTTAAAGACTATTGATGTAGAAGTGGAGCTCACTGCGAACCACCAAGGAACATTTGAATTTAAGTTGTGTCCCTTAAAGGATCCTTCGAAAGAGGTGACACAGGAATGTTTGGATAGGTTTGTTTTCAACAGAATCAATTCTAATTTTTCATAATTGCAAGAAAGTGTAAATGAATACACTACTTTATTTTACTTACTATAACTCATTAATACACTATTTGGTTTTGACCAGCAATCGCTTAAAACTTTATGATGCAAATGGATATTTGGCAGAAAAGTATGCGATATTGTCACAGGAAAAGAGAAAAACTTTCTACTTCAGAGTGAAACTACCTCCGTACACTAGCTGTTCTCACTGCGTTCTACAGTGGACATATATTGCGGGTAAAGTTTACATCCTAATACACTAAAAGCATTATTCGCCCGATTCAAGTGAAAATATCAAGGAAATGTTCATTCTTGTCTTTATTGTCAGCGAACACTTGGGGCACTTGTGCTAATGGAACAGAGGCTGTCGGATGTGGAGCCCAAGAAACTTTCATCAACTGTGCGATTTTTTATTTAACGGCTTAAACTATCAAATTAACAATAATTTAATTAATTAGGCATCATTATTCCTTAGGTGCTGATATCGCTATTATTCAGAACACTGGTGGTCGGCCACCAGCGTTCCAAACTAATTCTATTATTCCAACGCCACTTCTCCAACAGCCTCTAATTCGGTACAGGGGCAAAATGCTACCATTTGTTATCCGGTAAAATAGTTTCCTTCTGAGTCAAATGCACTTTTCAAAATAAATGAGCTTTTCTCTTGAGCGACGATTTTAATACTTCCAGATCCCAAGTTTGCGTTGGAAGAGGATCATTCCGGGGCGATCAAGAAACAGATAGTTGGTGTCAGCAAAACTGCCTTCGCTTTCCACCAAATTGCCCATCTGACCGTTGTAAATGCCTCACTGGTTGCGATGCAGTTGGATCATTCAAATATCAAAAGGGCGCTGATGTCCACTGCATGGATCAGTGTTTGGTGTATCCTCCAAAGAATAACTGTACTTCTGATAGGTGTTCATGTTACTAATATACTTCCTCGCATTCAGTATTACTGCTTAAGTCTGATCTAACCGAAATTGTTCACTTTTGAATTTAATCGATCACAAATAAAGTTGAACAAGTTCTGATAAAATTATAGGAAATAGAATAATATTTTAAAACACATGTACATATTAATGACTGTTCCAATTGACCATGCAATTNTTTTGAATTTAATCGATCACAAATAAAGTTGAACAAGCTCTGATAAAATTATAGGAAATAGAATAATATTTTAAAACACATGTACATATTAATGACTGTTCCAATTGACCATGCAATTGCTCTGGCAGGTTGTCGAACGATATAAATCACATAAACAAACGTATGCAAAAATCTGGCAACAGTGAAAATCTGAAATAGAGCCTTGGCATACTGAACGGAAGGATGAGTGAAGCAGTAGATCAATCCTACTATGCAAAATGGCATAATAGTTTTCAAATCATCATCCTGTGCTCTAAAACCCAGATCAGAATCAGAATTACTTTCAAAATCCTCTGTTAGAATTTAAATAGAGATCAGTCAGACAGTTTTCTAGGGCATACTTTTCCGTTCGATGAATGTCTTCATCATATTTTGAAATCCGAAAGTGTCTGAAGAAATGCAGGTCTTCTTTTTCGAAAACGATCTTAAATTGCAAAAAAAATGAAAAACAATTTAGATCGTTTAGATTTAAAACTAGCTTTATTTAATTTTGAGACAAGCGCATCTACCCGTTTCTGATATTGAAGTGCAGCTCTCCAGAAACTGAGAAAAATTATTTTAAACATTAAAATGCTGGAGTAGAAAGCAAACTGACGGAAAACTGACCAAGAGAAATCGGATTCAAATGTGAAACCCATTTTTCGAACTCGGACTTACTTAGTGTACAGTCAGCGAAGACTAAAGTGAGAAATGAGTATAATTGTATTTATTTACCTAACTTGCTCTGTAGATATTAAGCATATTTAAGGGATGGACGGAAGTTGGGAAACCACTTCCGCAACAAACTGTTGCAAGTCCAATGTTTCCGTCAAATTAAGTCCATTGCAAACGATTTATTTGCTTGTTTTTTAGTAAGGCAAAGCTAAAGCTTCAACATGACATGAACAAAGAGAAAAACATTTAATCTTTGGCAATCTCAAATCTCCCCGAATACATACGAAGAATGAAGATTAGCACAGCAAGCGGCTCATAAACGAACACGGATCACGGACTACGACAACGAGTGTACAGCTGCTTTTGGCTCCTCTTGTACATCTTTTTTGTTTTGTTGCACTTTCATGTGCATTTTTCTTAACAAACACGAACAAATTCGTTAATTAATTAATTTTTGTCGTACCATGAAAAATGTAAGCCAAATACAGAGTGATTAAACATCATATCGTGTATACTAACTGAACAGTTGAATCCAGCATTTTTCATCCGATTTTAATATTTATTTCGCAAAGTAAATGCACCTTCATCTTCTCTAAGCGGTTTAAGTTTTTTATTTTAGTAGAGTGATTTGGAACTTCAGAACTGAAATTATCGTCCTGTCGTACCTCTATCTGAGATGAATAGAACTCTCGGATTGCTCCTTGTAAGAGGAGCTGTCATGTTGCTCTTCTTTTCGTTATCCAATGATTTCTCTTCCGTATTCGGCGAAGCAAGAGGTAATATACATATTTTATTGAACTTTTAATTTAATCTTACTTAAGTTAGGTTAATTTACTTTTAGACAATATATTAGAAACAAAACTTGGATTTTGTTTTCTTGCAGAGAGTTCGAAAGTAGCTCAGGTATCAAAAAGAGGCGAAGATGACTCAAAAATTGACGGTCAGCTTACAGGAACCTCTCAAAACTCCCACTCATCCACTTCGAGTCATAAACACAAAAGTCTTCCTCGGGAATCGGTAACCTATTCCCTAATAATACAAAGAACCTTAATCTTTATTTAATGTTCTCTCTGGTGGTAGCATTTACTTAGCAAAATGTATTTTTATATTACAGCAAAAATCTTCACGACACGATAATTGCAATCATAACCAACAGGATGTGAACTGTTCAGATTTGGATGCAGAATGTATTGACTGCGACTTCAATGAAAATTGCAAATATGGCGAAAACCTGACCGTGGTTTGTCAGAAGAAATCTGGGGTTGTATGTAAGGTATGGAGATGGCACGGAATTTTGAAAAAAAAGGTTGTCCGTTGCTTTGTTTTGTGTAACCGTCTAATGCTATTATTTCTTAGGAGGACATCAAATTCACTAGACAAGTTATTTGTCAGTATTGTTACCAAACGCCCCTTTATCAGCAAATATGTAATGGAGCTAGAGGATGCAATTCTATTCAAGCGCCAAGAAAAGTAATCAAGTAAGGAAATATTTACATTTCTACAAAACTTAAAACGAAAAAGCTAGATTGTTGTGGCCTATATTTTTGCGACAGAAATGTATTAACATTAACTATACTATTAAAATTTTGCAGACATAATTGCACCGTCATCCCGAGCGTTATCTGTTTAGGAAGTCGAAGGTTCCCCATATCAATCATTTTTCATGTCATGTCGAAGAGTTCTATACAAACAAAATCTATCTCATATTTTTCAAGACTGTCAACAATACTTAAGCTATAGTTCGCATTAGAGGTTTGAATATACAAGTGTCAAAAAGTCCACTCGACAGAGATTCTTTTGTAGAAATTAGAAACATGTACAATTAAGTTCTAAGTTATGCTATAATTTATTGATTACTTGATACAAGTGAAAAACAACTAGTCAGAATAAAAAAAACAGTTATCAGTTTTGAGGCAAGAATTTGAATTGCAGATTAAATGAGATATTATTTATGTCGTCGGTGATTTATGGTTATCGATATTTTATTAAAAGACAAATGAATGAAGATATTCCGAGTTAGATTTTCTGTAAATCTGCTTTCTAATAACAATAATAGTAAGAAATAAATATTACCTTCCGTTATTATGATTACAATCGAATTGCGATACTTTCTTAATGTGTACAACTTATTGATAGCTGGGAGTAGTAAGTAAAGTAATATGTGAATACCTCTATATGGGTAGTTTAGTTATTTTAAAGCCAACGACCGACTTTGAAACAATCATTATAAATTACGATTTCGCCTTAGTTGACGCGCAGAACTTTCTTTCGCTGTTTGATATCTTGTAGGAATAGGAGCTAAAGCACTTCTACTAGAATCCCTTCTAACGTGGGAGTCCAGTCCTGATCTCCTTCGAATACCTAGCTGGACATTGGGTGCTAGACTGGCGGGAATAGCTGGAGACGGTGCTGGTGTAATTTGAAAAGGAACCATTGACTTCATCGCTGAGACAAAATGAGCCACGGTGGAGGTTAAGAAGTTAGATTTCGGAGGTGAATAATCTGGCCGAGGACGTGGCAATGGTAGGCTTTCTGAAGCAACTTGTTGTAAAGAACGAATACGATTAGGATTGTTGTTATCTTGAATATCCTCAAGACGTCGGATTGTACTGAATTGATTGTCAATGTATGGGCGACTTGGGTGAAGGTCCCTCTGAATCCATCCATTTATAGCTCTGAAAAATTTTTTACTGCTTCGCCGAGGTTGTCCTTGAGCCAAGCGGAGGCGTCTACGGAAGGCCAAATTGTATCGCGGTGACTTCTCTAAGTTCCTGTAGAAAATGGTTGGGGGATATATCACTGTTTCATTGTGCCCCATCTAACTTTTATTTCTAGTTCATGTTATGGATGATTTGATGGTACGAAACCTGAGCCCGAAAACAGATCGCTCAGTTGTCTTTTTATTTTGCTGTTTATCCTGCAACATTTCCGTAAGTTGCTTAATTTCAGGATCCTCATTGATCGGGTGAGTTTGGTAAAACGAGGAGGCGGGCGAAACAGGAGGTGGCTGCGCTGGGAAATCAGTTCGTCGTAACGCTCTATGAATTGCCTGAAGAACTGCCTTGATTTCTTCCACAATGCTTGCAAATATTCCCTTATTTATCACGGGATGTGTTGAACCTGCTTCTATAACTGCTCCATTGATGAAGACCGGACCGTGGTAAGGCTCTAGTACAATTTGTGCATCCTGGAATCGTTCTTCCTCCTCCTGTAAGATTCCCGATTCCATTTTATCATGACAGCTTTCTCCCTCGCCGACTACATCGCAATGGAGCGGCAACCAGTTCCGAAACCACGAGGATTTTTTCATGTGGCTACTTCGATTAGAATTCTTTGATGCAGTGTCATTCTCAGTTTCCCAACTGGACGGAAAGACAACTTTCCCACAGACATACTCCAGCCTATCGTGACCTCCGTCTTTGTGCATTTTTTCGAGGTAACCATCCACTGCTTCTGTAGCGGCTTCAAGAACTGTTTCCACTTCCGATGTGGTTAACGGCTTTACAGGTTTGGAGGTATATTTAATCACATTGCCATATTCCAAAATCATATTCTTGAAACGATCTTCATCAGTCATGTGCTTCGTCAGCAAATCACCCCGTGTCATTTCGCAAATCTCATCTTTCCCCATTAGGTCATCTTCTGAGTCTTCAAGATAAGGAGCATCTTCGGGTAGATTGTTGACCCACTCCACAACATGAGGAGGCATAACAGGACCTGTCATCTTCGTGTTGGAGGTGATCAGACCAACTGGAACTTCTTTCGGAAGAAGCAAATTTGGCCTCTCTAAGAAATATCCACTACGCCTGAGATGTGCGTAGTTGACAACGAAATTCTTTTGCGTGTATTTGTGCACTGCAGGAAAACTGTTTTCGAAAAGCCCAGTTCCTGGTGATGGTGCCTTTGCTGCTGGTTTCGAAGTCGTCTCCAAACTCTGCACTTGGGCAACCATACGCATTGTATTAAAATTGTGTCCATCTCCTTCGGCTTCCACACAATCAAAAAATTCAGATTCTGTAGCGGAATCCTCATCCACTCCTTGTTCCGTGTTATCAAGATCATCGTCAGCCTCAGGACAATTCGAATTTTTCTGCTTATTTGTAACGCTCTCCAAATTGGAGTTAGAGTCCGATTCGAATGCTGCCTCGTACGTCACATCTTTTGGGCAATGTCCATGACTTTCTCCGGAACCGTGATCAAAAGCTTGGCAGAGTCTGACTTCCACAGTCTTCAAACGCAGTTCCTCACTTCCATTTGAAGCTAATGGTCTCTCACTCAGAATCTGTGTATCATGTCTTGCATTGCTGATTTGCGATAGCGGCGCTTCCCGTTCATCTTCATCATTTCTCTGACGGTCGCTACGTTCTTCTTCGGAAGATGTTTGTGCCACTGACATTCTCCAAGAAGAAAGCTGTGCTGTGTGCTTGACCTTTAGCCGAAACCTTTAAAAATGCATACATCC
Source organism: Seira ritae (assembly GCA_027744415.1). Classification (NCBI taxonomy): domain Eukaryota; kingdom Metazoa; phylum Arthropoda; class Collembola; order Entomobryomorpha; family Entomobryidae; genus Seira; species Seira ritae. The sequence goes on along the minus strand of JAHZNI010001391.1, from coordinate 6,186 downwards.
TTTTTTACGCATAAAATAAAACGGGAACATGTGCATGCAAACGGGTTCACTTTGCGAATCTCATATCACCCCATCTCCACATATGAAGACGGACAAAGTGGTGTAAATGTTGGTGCATCACATCACCATCACCGCTCAACTTCGCTGGACGAGAAAAGTGAAAATTGTGTAGTGATGCGATATAATGGTGCTTTACCTTTTTTCGTCTCCTCTTCCTTAGCTTTAGTTGATGGATGTGATGACTTTAGATAGAAATGAGTCGGAAATCTACCTTGCTTTTCCTACTTCTAATCTTATAAACCCAAAAAGAGTCTAACTTCTTGCCAGGAGCTGTACAATGTAAATGCAATGCTTGCTAGTCATACATCAAGTGACTCAATGAAATACTAATGTGCTGCTGAGCTGACCACCATACCACAAACAAGTGCATCTGAGTAAGTACATCATAATAATAAATTTTTCTGACAGATGTGCATTTAAATTTTTAACGTTGAAACGGAAAGATCAAGTTGCTCAGTGACTTTATTTGGTACATTAACTTTATGGAAAGGTGTTGTGGATGGATGGATGTGATGGACTGAAGAAGTGTTTTAAATTTTGAACATGTGATCGTATCTGGCAGTCTGGCAGTAATGACATTTTAATTTTTAGTGGATTTTAAGTATATTTCTTAAGATTAAAAATCTTCGCTGGTCAGAAATTGAGTTAGAGTACCGGCAGGAAGCTGTCGTCGTTAGGAGCAAAACGTGGTAGGGGTAGTACTGGATCGCTTGGTCGTGGTGGAGGGGGGAAAGGAAGCCCTAGCCCACAGGGAACGATGGCGTCGGCGGAGCCACCCAATTTGGCTGTGGGAACTAGGGTGGAAGTGATTGGGAAAGGAATTCGTGGAAGTGTGGCTTACATCGGAACAACTGGTCAGTATTTTTGAAAACTCAAAATTCACCAACTCTTAAAAATATTTAAAGAATTATTGCTTTAATGTTGTATTTTTTGTTCTGTAGAGTTTGCAAGTGGCAAATGGGTTGGCGTTGAGCTAGATGAGCCAAAGGGGAAAAACAATGGAAGTGTACAAGGAAAGGCGTATTTTAAATGTGCGGATGAGCATGGCATATTCGTTCGGCAGTCGCAGTTGACAGTTGTTGACGGAGGTGGTGCAGATTCGTCCAGTCCATCGGTGACGATATCGAAGGCTTCGCCCAAGTACGTCTACTGTAATATGTGTTGTTCTAAATTATCATTTGTAATTTTTATTGACACAGGTTAACTAAAGGGGTTGTTTTTCTTTTTTCTTATAGGAATTTGAGCCCTGCTACATCCAATTTGTCTCCAGAAGACAATCGTGGAAGTGGAGGAAAACCGAAGAGCAGGTAACAGCAATACCTGTATTTCACAATGATTGATTTATTATATTTTTCGATTTTATTTTAAAAGTCACATTTATGCTTACGTTATTACTTTTTATGACACCTGAAAACACACAACCATATTACAAAATACTACGGTTTGAGTTATTATAATATAATAATTTTGATTTTTGAAGACTTATACGAGAAGAGTATATTTTCGTTTTACTACATTTTATTTACTTTTAAGTTGCTCGTTACGGTCGAGTCCTGTATTTTAAAATTAAGTTGCAATAACTTGATTTTATTATTTTTGGAGTATGCATGTAATCTAATGTAGTGAACTTTTCTTTAAGTTTAGGTATGTGGTCTGTTTCTTTAATTGCACATTGCACGTATCATTATGTAATTCAGTTTTGCAATTAAGTATGTAATTGTATTTATTATTTATTTATTTTTCGGTACACATGCTTTTTTATTGTTTCATTCAACTATCAAGGTTAATTTCTTTCTCTATCTCATTCTGTAATGCACTTTCTATAATTCTTTACAAGCAAACCAATCAGTCAAATTCAAAGGAGGACCCAACTGACTCGGTAATCACTCATGTTTTGTATTTCCACTTTTAACATGATAACAAACTTACTATACTTGGTGCGCCATTTATTGTGGGCGAGGGTGAAGCTGGTGAAGGACATGAATTTAAATGGCGTGGGCTAATACAGAGACAGGAAAAAGTGGATTAAATGTTTCGATATCTCTTGAACAAATTAGTTCAGGAATCATATTAAAGGGAATCTGGGAATCATATTGGGCATGTCTAACCAAAAGCCTGCTTGAAATTAGGCCAGAATCATGCCAGAATTTAATGTTTTCGAGTACGCATATGAACTGAAGGTCAAGTCAAGGGAAAATTATGATAATGGTTAAGCAGGTTGTTATGCGCAGTTAGCAAATTTTATTACCTCCCTGCTCATGCTAAACGGTTTATTTTTGTCGACATGAATGAGTGTGAGATTTGAGTGTTCCTTTACTAATAATAATATTTTGTGTGGAAACTGTACTTTATACGTTAGTCCGTGTTTTAATATAGTGCGCATTTTTAGCTCGTTAGTGTCGCGTTTTAATATGTGTCATAAATCTTTTCGTGTTGAGCTCGCAGATTCGGCAAGCATAAAACATTCTTAGAGCTGATTGATGAAACGGTCTTAATATTAGTTTTAATGAATGAATACTTTTAAACGGGATAAATGGAAATGATAATTTTGTCTAATCATTTAATGTGTGTACTTTTAAATGTCCTCTTTGTTTTTGTATCATTAGGCTGCGTAAAAATGAAATGTGCTTGGATGGGTAATTAAACCAAAATTTAATAATTTCTTCAACTTTAGACAATTTAGAAAACGTACAAAATATGCTGCAATTTAGAAAAGCATACTACTCGTGCTCTTATTAAATGTTCGTTGTCTTGTGGTTGTGATATGCGTCTGTGATGCAAAGATAAGTATGCAATATATGCAATGTCTTTTTTGTTGATTGTGATGGACAATAATAATTACTGTGTTTAGTGAATGCCTTTTAGTCAGTTTACTCGCTATTGGCATTGCATTGTATTGGCTCTTGTTTAATGTGGTCTCGATCATTCTCTTTTTAGACTTTCAAAGTTATGAATGCACTTTTAGCCTGAAAAATTATCTATTGCATTATTGAAATACTGGGATTATAGAGTTATGAATTGTTCTTAAAGATTGCCTACATGACTGACATAACATTTGTTTCGTTCAGCAGAGATATAATAACTTCGTCACAAATACAAAAAAAACTTTCTCCAAGTACTATTATTATTAACTTACCTTATAGTCATTTTAAATTAAAATACATGCCGAATTGTAGATAATTCCAAACTTACAAAACACAATAATATTTTAATACTTACTACAAATCGATTTTGAACACTAAGGGGCAATTCGAGATTTGATTTCACTAATTTTTAGCTACATTTAATTTTTATCGCAAAAGCTATCAAGCAAAAAACGTCACAAATTGACTATGTTCGTCCCATCCAAGCTTGATAATTTTAATGGGCTACATGAGATCGCGGCAGACAATACCTGGTGGTGTACCAAAATAGTTTCGTGGAGTATAACAATTAAATACTTTTTGGTTAATCGAGAAGCTTGCATTTTATTTTTTGCTTATTATTTTATTTATTATTGTAACTGTAGATTACCAACTGTAGCTCAAAGCGTGAAAGTTGAACCTCCTCAAACGCTTGCTTTTTCTTCTAAAAACTACCCTGAAGTCGCTGTCGCTACATTGAAATTGAGTTCGTCTGAGACTGCTATTAACTCCTTATGCAGTCCCACCACCGACATGGTGGATGGCGATGGCTTTGTAAAACCTAATTCTAAGGGATTCAAAAGCTATTTTAAAAACGCTGTGATGCTTGGCTCCTCCAAAAAAGATCATGCAAAAAGCCTAGCCACAATCCATGAACACAAGTCCCACAAATCTCCTCTAAAATGGCTGGCTTCCTTTAGCCCTAGTCCTAAAAAGACTGTTACAACACCAACCACTCCTTCCTGTGAGCCCATCCGATCCGCTTTGTCTTTTCACTCCTAAAATGGAAGCAGAACCGAATTGTTCAGCGTCTCCATCTTCCTTCTCTGTAGATTCTGTCATCGTAAAAGTAAAAACTGAACGCGTGTCTATCTGGGCTGCAGAAGTAACTCCAAAGACCAATGGAAAGACTTCAACTTATAAGGAGAAGGCATCGCGTTGCTTGCGCGCCAGGAAAGCCTTATCTTGCGAGGATGACATGTCTGCATTGGATTCATGGAATGATGAAACCACTCAACATGATGTAAAACCTAAAGTAGAGAGGTTATCTGCGGGAAAGTATGGTGAAAGCCCTCATCAGGATTTATCTTGTGAGGATGACATGTCTGCATTGGATTCATGGAATGATGAAACCACTCAACATGATGTAAAACCTAAAGTAGAGAGGTTATCTGCGGGAAAGTATGGTGAAAGCCCTCATCAGGATATAAAACCTAAAGTTGGGAGATTGTCTATAGGAAAGACTTCAAAACTAAGTGCAGTAAAAACGCAGGGCGTTAATGGAAATGGCTCGCAAATTCCATCAGTAAAAGTAACCGCCTGTAAGGACTCTTCCAAAAAGGAAGCAAATACCTTAGTTCAAAACGACAGAGAAGCACTCTGGGCTTATGCTAACGGAGAATCCACGACGGAAGTCGATAACTCCTCCAAGATTCCTCCCCATCACCGGCATAGCTTAAGTAATGTCAAGGGAAAATCGCCATCTAGTAGCAGTAGTGGTGTCAATTCCAGTCGGCTTAGCTTTCCAATTACCACGCCTAGGTCACGCGTTAGTGTGTCCCCAAGGTCTCGGAATGCCACTCCTACGCCTAAGAAACCACCACGCTTGAGTTTGACTGGTGGTGAGTTTCGGACAACAACGACGGCTATAAATGCATGGCTAATGACATTGGGTCTTTTGCATGCGAAAGATAAATAAATTATGGGCGTCTGGTATCTCTCTACTTCCGCCTTCAGTATTCAGCTCCAAGAATATTTTTATGCAAGAACTTAAATGCTATTTATTTTTTTAGCTCCAAAGGATAAGTCTAAGGATATTCGTCGAAAGTCCGAGGCATTTCTTCACACAAGCACTAGTACTAGCACTACTAAGCTTAAGTCACCGGGCGTTGCTCGTCGCTCCGTAGCAAATTTGCGGAAGTCATTTGCTTCACGGGCAGATTCAACTCCCTCATTTTTCACTCCTGCTCCTGCCTCACCAAAACCATCCTTGAGATCCTCGCTTACTCACTCTCGCATAAGTCGTATTGCTTCTTTAGAGGGTAACAGTAATGGCAATAATACTAACAGCGTCAATCGATGGTCTACCCGTAGATCCATCAAACAAGCTGAGCTTGACGCCTACAGGAATAGGTTCAATATTTTAAGATACCAATACATTACATATTTGTACATCTTGTACACTTAACACACGTATACAAATTGCTTGACATTCTATTAGCTTTGGCAGTTGATCAATGCTTTTCCGCATACGCTTCTTCGGGTTAAGGGTACTGCAATTTTTTTTTCAATTAGATGCTTTCTAACATGAAATATTTTACATGATATTTTCAGATTGCCTGTCGCTGGCAGTCGCGGCGATCCGAAAGATTCCAAGTCGCTTCAGTCCACACCATCAGGCTCAAGAAGCAATTTGTCGACTTCTAGTTCAACGAAATTTGATTTGGGATCGAAGCGAGCATCTTTTGTGGAGGTAAAAATAAGTTCACATAACTTTGAATTGAGCTTGATCAGGCTTATTTGAGTTTAGTGACCCTTAACTTATCACTTTCCCCTAGACTGGGTTTGCTTCTGATCGTGAGATAATACCAACTTACACTCCGGGTACTCCAGCAAGTGTAATTTCAACCCCGATTTCTACGCCGGTGGTGGGCCTTACTGGAGAAGAGCGCTTCAGTGCTGTGCAAACTTTAGAAGTGCTTCGAAATGAAAACAGAGACCTCGTGGAGAAGCTGGATACCATCAAAGCTAAACGAGCCACAGACTTGGAAAAGCTAAGAGATTTGGATCGCTTGAGATTAGAGGTAGAAACTTTGAATGAGTTCCGAGCAAAAGTACTGGAATCTCAGGCTGCTTTACAGAGGGACCTAAAGAAAGTAAGTTCTGTTTAGAAGTTGAGTTAGAATTGACTAAATTAGTTTTGCGGATAGTTTGCTAAAAAATATTTGTTTTGTTCTTATTACATTTGCCCACTACTTGTTTCATCTTAGGCAAAAAATGATGC